>JAUJYP020000297.1:0-98246 GCA_030674075.2 Linum usitatissimum | reverse complement strand
AAAACAAGACTTGTATGGCATTGTCCCGCATTTTAATTGGAACTTATTCCATGTTTTCCCCTTGACGTTTATGAGCCTTTCCCTAAATATCCTTCGCATTTACTTGGTTATGCTCCCCAGAAACTCCTTGGTTTCCTCGTCTACCATGCTCGTTCCCTACTACACCTCACGACTTATTTTTACGCTTTTCCCCGACTTATTTCCAACGTTATTATCGTTTTCCCATATTTTCACCTTTCTAAAAACGAGACTTTGTATGGTTTTGTCTTAACTTGGTTATTTCCGCATTTCAATTTGATCTCGTTCCAAGTATTTTCCTTAAATTGTACGAGTCTTTCACTAAATTTACTTCACATTTACTTTGTTCTCGCTACCTGGAAACTCCTGCTGGTTCCTGTCTACCATGCAAGTGGCTTACTGCAAATTACCACTTATTTCTGCCCTTTTTCTTACTTATTTTCCGACCTTATTATTGCTTTTCCCTTATTTCTCCTTTCTGAAAACAAGACTTGTATGGTATTGTCCCGCATTTTAATTGGAACTTATTCCATGTTTTCCCCTTACGTTTATGAGTCTTTCCCTAAATATCCTTCGCATTTACTTCTAGTTATGCTCCCCGGAAACTCCTTGGTTTCCTCGTCTACCATGCTCGTTCCCTACTACACCTCACGACTAATTTCTACGCTTTTCCCCGACTTATTTCCAACGTTATTATTGCTTTTCCCCTTATTTCACCTTTCTAAAAACGAGACTTGTATGGGTTTGTCTTAACTTGGTTATTTCGCATTTCAATTTGAATCTCGTTCCAAGTATTTTCCTTAAATTGTACGAGTCTTTCACTAAATTTACTTCACATTTACTTTTGGTTCTCGCTACCCGGAAACCCCGCGGTTCCCGTCTACCATGCTCGTGGCTTACCGCAAATTACCACTTATTTCCGCCCCTTTTTCTCGACTTATTTTCCGACCTTATTATTGCTTTTCCCTTATTTCTCCTTGCTGAAAACAAGACTTGTATGGTATTGTCCCGCATTTTAATTGGAACTTATTCCATGTTTTCCCCTTACGTTTATGAGCCTTTCCCTAAATATCCTTCGCATTTACTTCTGGTTATGCTCCCTGGAAACTCCTTTGGTTTCCTGTCTACCATGCTCGTTCCCTACTACACCTCACGACTTATTTCTATGCTTTTCCCCGACTTATTTCCAACGTTATTATTGCTTTTCCCATATTTCACCTTTCTAAAAACGAGACTTGTATGGTTTTGTCTTAACTTTGTTATTTCCGCATTTCAATTTGAACTCGTTCCAAGTGTTTTCCTTAAATTGTACGACTCTTTCACTAAATTTACTTCGCATTTACTTTTGGTTCGCTACCCGGAAACTCCTTGCCGGTTCCCCGTCTACCATGCTCGTGGCTTACCGCAAATTACCACTTATTTCCTCGCCCTTTTTCTTACTTATTTTCCGCCCTTATTATTGCTTTTTCCCTTATTTCTCCTTGCTGAAAACAAGACTTGTATGGTATTGTCCCGCATTTTAATTGGAACTTATTCCATGTTTTCCCCTTACGTTTATGAGTCTTTCCCTAAATATCCTTCGCATTTACTTCTGGTTATGCTCCCTGGAAACTCCTTCGGTTTCCTGTCTACCATGCTCGTTCCCTACTACACCTCACGACTAATTTCTACGCTTTTCCTGACTTATTTCCAACGTTATTATTGCTTTTCCCTTATTTCACCTTTCTAAAAACGAGACTTGTATGGGTTTGTCTTAACTTGGTTATTTCTGCATTTCAATTTGATCTCGTTCCAAGTATTTTCCTTAAATTGTACGAGTCTTTCACTAAATTTACTTCGCATTTACTTTTGGTTATCGCTACCTGGAAACTCCCGCTGGTTCCCCGTCTACCATGCTCGTGGCTTACCGCAAATTACCACTTATTTCTCGCCCCTTTTCCGACTTATTTTCCGACACTTATTATTGCTTTTCCCTTATTTCTCCTTGCCGAAAACAAGACTTGTATGGTATTGTCCCGCATTTTAATTGGAACTTATTCCATGTTTTCCCCTTACGTTTATGAGTCTTTCCCTAAATATCCTTCGCATTTACTTTTGGTTCTACTGCCTGGAAACTTCTTCGATTTCCTGTCTATCATGCTCGTGCCCTACTGCACCTCACAACTTATTTCTGCCCTTTTCCTGACTTATTTCCGCCCTTATTATTGCTTTTCCCTTGTTTCTCCTTTCTAAAAACGAGACTTGTATGGTTTTGTCTAAACTTGGTTATTTCCGCATTTCAATTTGAACCCGTTCCATGTGTTGTCCTTAAACTGTACGAGTCTTTCACTAAATTTACTTCGCATTTACTTTTGGTTCTGCTGCCTTGAAACTCCTTCTGGTTCCTGTTTACCATGCTCGTGGCCTACTACATATTACCACTTTTCTACCCTTTTTCTTACTTATTTCCGCCCTTATTATTTCTTTTCCCTTATTTGTCCTTTCTGAAAATAAGACTTGTATGGTATTGTCCTGCATTTCAATTGGAACTTATTCCATGTTTTCCCCTTAAGTTTATGAGTCTTTCACTAAATATCCTTCGCATTTACTTCGTTTATGCTCCCTGGAAACTCCTTCGGTTTCCTGTCTACCATGCTCGTTCCCTACTACACCTCACGACTTATTTCTGCCCTTTTCCTGACTTATTTCCGCCCTTATTGTTTCTTTTCCCTTGTTTCTTCTTTTTAAAAACGAGACTTGTATGGTTTTGTCTAAACTTGGTTATTAACGCATTTCAATTTGAACTCATTCCAAGTTTTTGCCTTAAAGTGTACGAGTCTTTCACTAAATTTACTTCGCATTTACTTTTGGTTCTACTGCCTAGAAACTTCTTCGATTTCCTGTCTATCATGCGCATGCCCTACTGCACCTCACAACTTATTTATGCCCTTTTCCTGACTTATTTCCGCCCTTATTGTTGCTTTTCCCTTGTATCTCCTTTCTAAAAATGAGACTTGTATGGTTTTGTCTAAACTTTGTTATTTCCGCATTTCAATTTGAACCCGTTCCATGTGTTTTCCCTTAAACTGTACAAGTCTTTCACTAAATTTACTTCGCATTTACTTTTTGTTCTATTACCTGGAAACTCCTTCTAGTTCCTATCTACCATGCTTGTGGCCTACTAAATATTACCACTTATTTCTGCCCTTTTTCCGACTTATTTCCGCCCTAATTATTTCTTTTCCCTTATTTCTCCTTTCTGAAAACAAGACTTGTATTCTATTGTCCCGCATTTCAATTGGAACTTATTCCATGTTTTCCCTTTACGTTTATGAGTCTTTCACTAAATATCCTTCGCATTTACTTCTGGTTATGCTCCCTGGAAACTACTTCGGTTTCCTAAATACCATGCTCGTTCCCTACTACACCTCACGACTTATTTCTGCCCTTTTCTTGACTTATTTCCGCTCTTATTATTGCTTTTCCCTTCTTTCTTCTTTTTAAAAACGAGACTTGTATGGTTTTGTCTAAACTTGGTTATTTCCGCATTTCAATTTGAACCCGTTCCATGTGTTTTCCTTAAATTGTACGAGTCTTTCACTAAATTTACTTCGCATTTACTTTTGGTTATGCTGCCTGGAAACTCCTTCTGGTTCCTGTCTATCATGCTCGTGCCCTACTGCACCTCACAACATATTTATGCCCTTTTCCTGACTTATTTCCGCCCTTATTGTTGCTTTTCCCTTGTTTCTGCTTCTAAAAATGAGACTTGTATGGTTTTGTCTAAACTTGGTTATTTCCGCATTTCAATTTGAACCCGTTCCATGTGTTTTCCCTTAAACTGTACGAGTCTTTCACTAAATTTACTTTGCATTTACTTTTTATGCTCCCCGGAAACTCCTTTGGTTTCCTATCTACCATGCTTGTGCCCTACTACACATCACCACTTATTTCTACGCTTTTCCCGACTTATTTCCAACGTTATTATTGCTTTTCCCTTATTTCTCCTTTCTAAAAACGAGACTTGTATGGTTTTGTCTTAACTTGGTTATTTCCGCATTTCAATTTGAACTCGTTCCAGTATTTTCCTTAAATTGTACGAGTCTTTCACTAAATTTACTTCGCATTTACTTTTGGTTATCGCTGCTCGGAAACTCCTTCCGGTTCACGTCTACCATGCTCGTAGCTTCTTGCAAATTACCACTTATTTATGCCCTTTTTCTCGACTTATTTTCCGACCTTATTATCGCTTTTCCCTTATTTCTCCTTGCGAAAACAAGACTTGTATGGTATTATCCCGCATTTCAATTGGAACTTCTTCCATGTTTTCCCCTTAAGTTTATGAGTCTTTCCCTAAATATCCTTCGCATTTACTTCGGTTATGCTCCCCGGAAACTCCTTCGGTTTCACGTCTACCATGCTCGTTCCCTACTACACCTCACGACTTATTTCTACACTTTTCCCGACTTATTTCCACCGTTATTATTGCTTTTTCCTTGTTTCACCTTTCTAAAATCGAGACTTGTATGGTTTTGTCTAAACTTTGTTATTTACGCATTTCAATTTGATCTCGTTCCAAGTTTTCCCTTCAATCGTACGAGTCTTTCACTAAATTTACTTCACATGTACTTTTGGTTCTCGCTACTTGGAAACTCCGTCTAGTTCACGTCTATCATGCTCGTGGCCTAGTGCATATTACCACTTATTTCTTCCCTTTTTTCGACTTATTTTCCGACCTTATTATTGCTTTTCCCTTATTTCTCCTTTCGAAAACAAGACTTGTATGGTATTGTCCCGCATTTTAATTGGAACTTATTCCATGTTTTCCCCTTAAGTTTATGAGTCTTTCCCTAAATATCCTTCGCATTTACTTCGGTTATGCTCCCCGGAAACTCCTTCGGTTTCACAGTCTACCATGCTCGTTCCCTACTACACCTCACGACTTATTTCTACGCTTTTCTGATTTATTTCCACCATTATTATTGCTTTTTCCTTGTTTCACCTTTCTAAAAACGAGACTTGTATGGTTTTGTATAAACTTGGTTATTTCCGCATTTCAATTTGATCTCGTTCCAAGTTTTTCCCTTACAATTGTCTGAGTCTTTCACTAAATTTACTTCACATTTACATTTTGTTCTCGCTACACAAAATCCCATCCGGTTCCGTCTACCTTGCTCGTGGCCTAGTGCATATTACTACTTATTTATGCCCTTTTTCCGACTTATTTTCCGACCTTATTATTACTTTTCCCTTATTTCTCCTTTAGAAAACAAGACTTGTATGGTATTGTCCCGCATTTTAATTGAAACTTATTCCATGTTTTCCCCTTACGTTTATGAGTCTTTCCCTAAATATCCTTCACATTTACTTCGGTTATGCTCCCTGAAACTCCTTTGGTTTCTGTCTACCATGCTCGTTCCCTACTACACCTCACGAATTATTTCTTCGCTTTTCCCCGACTTATTTCCAACGTTATTATTGCTTTTCCCTTATTTCACCTTTCTAAAAATGAGACTTGTATGGCTTTGTTTAAACTTGGTTATTTCCGCATTTCAATTTGATCTCGTTCCAAGTATTTTCCTTAAATTGTACGAGTCTTTCACTAAATTTACTTCACATTTACTTTTGGTTCTACTACCTGGAAACTCCTGCTGGTTCACATCTACCACGCTCGTGGCTTACTGCAAATTACCACTTATTTACCCTTTTTTCGACTTATTTTCCGACCTTATTATTGCTTTTCCCTTATTTCTCCTTGCTTGAAAACAAGACTTGTATGGTATTGTCCCGCATTTCAATTGGAACTTCTTCCATGTTTTCCCCTTAAGTTTATGAGTCTTTCCCTAAATATCCTTCGCATTTACTTGGTTATGCTCCTCGAAACTCCTTCGGTTTCCTCGTCTACCATGCTCGTTCCCTACTACACCTCACGACTTATTCCTACGCTTTTCCTGACTTATTTCCGCCGTTATTATTGCTTTTTCCTTGTTTCACCTTTCTAAAAACGAGACTTGTATGGTTTTGTCTAAAATTGGTTATTTCCGCATTACAATTTGATCTCGTTCAAAGTTTTTCCCTTAAACTGTACGAGTCTTTCACTAAATTTACTTTACATTTACTTTTTGTTCTGCTACCCGGAAATCCCATATGGTTCCCGTCTACCTTGCTCGTGGCCTAGTGCCTATTACCACTTATTTCTGCCCTTTTTCTTACTTATTTTCCGACCTTATTATCGCTTTTCCCTTATTTCTCCTTGCTGAAAACAAGACTTGTATGGTATTGTCCCGCATTTCAATTGGAACTTCTTCCATGTTTTCCCCTTGCGTTTATGAGTCTTTCCCTAAATATCCTTCGCATTTACTTCTGGTTATGCTCCCTGGAAACTCCTTCGGTTTCCTGTCTACCATGCTCGTTCCCTACTACACCTCACGACTTATTTCTACGCCCGTTATTATTGCTTTTTCCTTGTTTCACCTTTCTAAAAACGAGACTTGTATGGTTTTGTCTAAACTTGGTTATTTCCGAATTTCAATATGATCTCGTTCCAAGTTTTTCCCTTAAATTGTACGAGTCTTTCACTAAATTTACTTCACATTTACTTTTGGTTCTGCTACTTGGAAACTCCTGCTGGTTCCTGTCTACCATGCTCGTGGCTTACTGCAAATTACCACTTATTTCTGCCCTTTTTCTGACTTATTTTCCGACCTTATTATCGCTTTTCCCTTATTTCTCCTTGCTGAAAACAAGACTTGTATGGTATTATCCCGCATTTCAATTGGAACTTCTTCCATGTTTTCCCCTTAAGTTTATGAGTCTTTCCCTAAATATCCTTCGCATTTACTTCTGGTTATGCTCCCTGGAAACTCCTTCGGTTTCCTGTCTACCATGCTCGTTCCCTACTACACCTCACGACTTATTTCTACACTTTTCCTGACTTATTTCCACCGTTATTATTGCTTTTTCCTTGTTTCACCTTTCTAAAATCGAGACTTGTATGGTTTTGTCTAAACTTTGTTATTTCTGCATTTCAATTTGATCTCGTTCCAAGTTTTTCCCTTCAACCGTACGAGTCTTTCACTAAATTTACTTCACATGTACTTTTGGTTACGCTACTTGGAAACCCCGTCTAGTTCTCGTCTATCATGCTCGTGGCCTAGTGCATATTACCACTTATTTCTCGCCTTTTTCGACTTATTTTCCGACCTTATTATTGCTTTTCCCTTATTTCTCCTTTCGAAAACAAGACTTGTATGGTATTGTCCCGCATTTTAATTGGAACTTATTCCATGTTTTCCCCTTAAGTTTATGAGTCTTTCCCTAAATATCCTTCGCATTTACTTGGTTATGCTCCTCGGAAACTCCTTCGGTTTCTGTCTACCATGCTCGTTCCCTACTACACCTCACGACTTATTTCTACGCTTTTCCCCGATTTATTTCCACCATTATTATTGCTTTTTCCTTGTTTCACCTTTCTAAAAACGAGACTTGTATGGTTTTGTATAAACTTGGTTATTTCCGCATTTCAATTTGATCTCGTTCCAAGTTTTTCCCTTACACTGTACGAGTCTTTCACTAAATTTACTTCACATTTACATTTTGTTCTGCTACCTGGAAATCCCATCTGGTTCCCGTCTACCTTGCTCGTGGCCCAGTGCATATTACTACTTATTTCCTCGCCCTTTTTCGACTTATTTTCCGACCTTATTATTACTTTTCCCTTATTTCTCCTTTCTGAAAACAAGACTTGTATGGTATTGTCCCGCATTTTAATTGAAACTTATTCCATGTTTTCCCCTTACGTTTATGAGTCTTTCCCTAAATATCCTTCACATTTACTTCTGGTTATGCTCCCTGGAAACTCCTTTGGTTTCCTGTCTACCATGCTCGTTCCCTACTACACCTCACGAATTATTTCTTCGCTTTTCCTGACTTATTTCCAACGTTATTATTGCTTTTCCCTTATTTCACCTTTCTAAAAATGAGACTTGTATGGCTTTGTTTAAACTTGGTTATTTCCGCATTACAATTTGATCTCGTTCAAAGTTTTTCCCTTAAACTGTACGAGTCTTTCACTAAATTTACTTTACATTTACTTTTTGTTCTGCTACCTGGAAATCCCATATGGTTCCTGTCTACCTTGCTCGTGGCCTTAGTGCCTATTACCACTTATTTACGCCCTTTTTCTTACTTATTTTCCGACCTTATTATCGCTTTTCCCTTATTTCTCCTTGCCGAAAACAAGACTTGTATGGTATTGTCCCGCATTTCAATTGGAACTTCTTCCATGTTTTCCCCTTGCGTTTATGAGTCTTTCCCTAAATATCCTTCGCATTTACTTCCGGTTATGCTCCTCGGAAACTCCTTCGGTTTCCTCGTCTACCATGCTCGTTCCCTACTACACCTCACGACTTATTTCTACGCCCGTTATTATTGCTTTTTCCTTGTTTCACCTTTCTAAAAACGAGACTTGTATGGTTTTGTCTAAACTTGGTTATTTCCGAATTTCAATATGATCTCGTTCCAAGTTTTTCCCTTAAACTGTACGAGTCTTTCACTAAATTTACTTCACATTTACTTTTGGTTCTGCTACTTGGAAACCCCGTCTAGTTCCTGTCTACCATGCTCGTGGCCTAGTGCATATTACCACTTATTTCTGCCCTTTTTCTAACTTATTTTCGGACCTTATTATTGCTTTTCCCTTATTTCTCCTTTCTGAAAACAAGACTTGTATGGTATTGTCCCGCATTTTAATTGGAACTTATTCCATGTTTTCCCCTTACGTTTATGAGCCTTTCCCTAAATATCCTTCGCATTTACTTAGTTATGCTCCCCGGAAACTCCTTTGGTTTCCTGTCTACCATGCTCGTTCCCTACTACACCTCACGAATTATTTCTTCTCTTTTCCTGACTTATTTCCAACGTTATTATTGCTTTTCCCTTATTTCACCTTTCTAAAAATGAGACTTGTATGGCTTTGTCTCAACTTAGTTATTTCCGCATTTCAATTTGATCTCGTTCCAAGTATTATCCTTAAATTGTACGAGTCTTTCACTAAATTTACTTCACATTTACTTTTGGCTCGCTACTTGGAAACTCTCCGCCGGTTCCCGTCTACCACGCTCGTGGCTTACCGCAAATTACCACTTATTTCCTGCCCTTTTTCTGACTTATTTTCCGACCTTATTATTGCTTTTCCCTTATTTCTCCTTGCTGAAAACAAGACTTGTATGGTATTGTCCCGCATTTCAATTGGAACTTCTTCCATGTTTTCCCCTTAAGTTTATGAGTCTTTCCCTAAATATCCTTCGCATTTACTTCGGTTATGCTCCCTGGAAACTCCTTTGGTTTCCTCGTCTACCATGCTCGTTCCCTACTACACCTCACGACTTATTCCTACGCTTTTCCCCGACTTATTTCCGCCGTTATTATTGCTTTTTACTTGTTTCACCTTTCTAAAAATGAGACTTGTATGGTTTTGTCTAAACTTGGTTATTTCCGCATTACAATTTGATCTAGTTCAAAGTTTTTCCCTTAAACTGTACGAGTCTTTCACTAAATTTACATCACATTTACTTTTTGTTCTGCTACCTGGAAATCCCATATGGTTCCTGTCTACCTTGCTCGTGGCCTAGTGCCTATTACCACTTATTTCTGCCCTTTTTCTTACTTATTTTCCGACCTTATTATCGCTTTTCCCTTATTTCTCCTTGCCGAAAACAAGACTTGTATGGTATTGTCCCGCATTTCAATTGGAACTTCTTCCATGTTTTCCCCTTACGTTTATGAGTCTTTCCCTAAATATCCTTCGCATTTACTTGGTTATGCTCCCCGGAAACTCCTTCGGTTTCGGTCTACCATGCTCGTTCCCTACTACACCTCACGACTTATTTCTACGCCCGTTATTATTGCTTTTTCCTTGTTTCACCTTTCTAAAAACGAGACTTGTATGGTTTTGTCTAAACTTGGTTATTTCCGCATTTCAATTTGATCTCGTTCCAAGTTTTTCCCTTACACCGTACGAGTCTTTCACTAAATTTACTTCACATTTACATTTTGTTCTCGCTACCTCGAAATCCCATCCCGTTCTCGTCTACCTTGCTCGTGGCCTAGTGCATATTACCACTTATTTCCCCCCTTTTTCTTACTTATTTTCCGACCTTATTATTGCTTTTCCCTTATTTCTCCTTTCTGAAAACAAGACTTGTATGGTATTGTCCCGCATTTTAATTGGAACTTATTCCATGTTTTCCCCTTACGTTTATGAGCCTTTCCCTAAATATCCTTCGCATTTACTTCTGGTTATGCTCCCTGGAAACTCCTTTGGTTTCCTGTCTACCATGCTCGTTCCCTACTACACCTCACGAATTATTTCTTCTCTTTTCCTGACTTATTTCCAACGTTATTATTGCTTTTCCCTTATTTCACCTTTCTAAAAATGAGACTTGTATGGCTTTGTCTCAACTTAGTTATTTCCGCATTTCAATTTGATCTCGTTCCAAGTATTATCCTTAAATTGTACGAGTCTTTCACTAAATTTACTTCACAATTACTTTTGGTTCGCTACTTGGAAACTCCTCGCCGGTTCCCGTCTACCACGCTCGTGGCTTACTCGCAAATTACCACTTATTTCTCGCCCTTTTTCGACTTATTTTCCGACCTTATTATTGCTTTTCCCTTATTTCTCCTTGCTTGAAAACAAGACTTGTATGGTATTGTCCCGCATTTCAATTGGAACTTCTTCCATGTTTTCCCCTTAAGTTTATGAGTCTTTCCCTAAATATCCTTCGCATTTACTTCTGGTTATGCTCCCTGGAAACTCCTTCGGTTTCCTGTCTACCATGCTCGTTCCCTACTACACCTCACGACTTATTCCTACGCTTTTCCTGACTTATTTCCGCCGTTATTATTGCTTTTTCCTTGTTTCACCTTTCTAAAAATGAGACTTGTATGGTTTTGTCTAAACTTGGTTATTTCCGCATTACAATTTGATCTCGTTCAAAGTTTTTCCCTTAAACTGTACGAGTCTTTCACTAAATTTACATCACATTTACTTTTTGTTCTGCTACCTGGAAATCCCATATGGTTCCTGTCTACCTTGCTCGTGGCCTAGTGCCTATTACCACTTATTTCTGCCCTTTTTCTTACTTATTTTCCGACCTTATTATCGCTTTTCCCTTATTTCTCCTTGCTGAAAACAAGACTTGTATGGTATTGTCCCGCATTTCAATTGGAACTTCTTCCATATTTTCCCCTTACGTTTATGAGTCTTTCCCTAAATATCCTTCGCATTTACTTCTGGTTATGCTCCCCGGAAACTCCTTCGGTTTCCTGTCTACCATGCTCGTTCCCTACTACACCTCACGACTTATTTCTACGCCCGTTATTATTGCTTTTTCCTTGTTTCACCTTTCTAAAAACGAGACTTGTATGGTTTTGTCTAAACTTGGTTATTTCCGCATTTCAATTTGATCTCGTTCCAAGTTTTTCCCTTACACTGTACGAGTCTTTCACTAAATTTACTGCACATTTACATTTTGTTCTGCTACCTCGAAATCCCATCTGGTTCCTGTCTACCTTGCTCGTGGCCTAGTGCATATTACCACTTATTTCTGCCCTTTTTCTTACTTATTTTCCGACCTTATTATTGCTTTTCCCTTATTTCTCCTTTCGAAAACAAGACTTGTATGGTATTGTCCCGCATTTTAATTGGAACTTATTCCATGTTTTCCCCTTACGTTTATGAGCCTTTCCCTAAATATCCTTCGCATTTACTTCTGGTTATGCTCCCTGGAAACTCCTTTGGTTTCTTGTCTACCATGCTCGTTCCCTACTACACCTCACGAATTATTTCTTTTCTTTACCTGACTTATTTCCAACGTTATTATTGCTTTTCCCTTATTTCACCTTTCTAAAAATGAGACTTGTATGGCTTTGTCTCAACTTGGTTATTTCCGCATTTCAATTTGATCTCGTTCCAAGTATTATCCTTAAATTGTACGAGTCTTTCACTAAATTTACTTCACATTTACTTTTGGTTCTACTACCTGGAAACTCCTGCTGGTTCCTGTCTACCACGCTCGTGGCTTACTGCAAATTACCACTTATTTCTGCCCTTTTTCTGACTTATTTTCCGACCTTATTATTGCTTTTCCCTTATTTCTCCTTGCTGAAAACAAGACTTGTATGGTATTGTCCCGCATTTCAATTGGAACTTCTTCCATATTTTCCCCTTAAGTTTATGAGTCTTTCCCTAAATATCCTTCGCATTTACTTGGTTATGCTCCCCGGAAACTCCTTCGGTTTCTGTCTACCATGCTCGTTCCCTACTACACCTCACGACTTATTCCTACGCTTTTCCTGACTTATTTCCGCCGTTATTATTGCTTTTTCCTTGTTTCACCTTTCTAAAAACGAGACTTGTATGGTTTTGTGTAAACTTGGTTATTTCCGCATTACAATTTGATCTCGTTCAAAGTTTTTCCCTTAAAGCATACGAGTCTTTCACTAAATTTACATCACATTTACTTTTTGTTCGCTGCACGGAAATCCCATATGGTTCCTGTCTACCTTGCTCGTGGCCTAGTGCCTATTACCACTTATTTCTTCGCCCTTTTTCTTACTTATTTTCCGACCTTATTATCGCTTTTCCCTTATTTCTCCTTGCTGAAAACAAGACTTGTATGGTATTGTCCCGCATTTCAATTGGAACTTCTTCCATGTTTTCCCCTTACGTTTATGAGTCTTTCCCTAAATATCCTTCGCATTTACTTCTGGTTATGCTCCCTGGAAACTCCTTTGGTTTCCTGTCTACCATGCTCGTTCCCTACTACACCTCACGACTTATTTCAACGCTTTTCCTGACTTATTTCCAACGTTATTATTGCTTTTCCCTTATTTCACCTTTCTAAAAACGAGACTTGTATGGTTTTGTCTTAACTTGGTTATTTCCGCATTTTAATTTGATCTCGATCCAAGTATTTTCCTTAAATTGTACGAGTCTTTCACTAAATTTTCTTCACATTTACTTTTGGTTCTGCTACTTGGAAACTCCTGCTGGTTCCTGTCTACCATGCTCGTGGCTTACTGCAAATTACCACTTATTTCCTCGCCCTTTTTCCGACTTATTTTCCGACCTTATTATCGCTTTTCCCTTATTTCTCCTTTCTTTGAAAACAAGACTTGTATGGTATTGTCCCGCACTTCAATTGGAACTTATTCCATGTTTTCCACTTACATTTATGAGTCTTTCACTAAGTATCCTTCGCATTTACTTGGTTATGCTCCCTGGAAACTCCTTCGGTTTCCTGTCTACCATGATCGTTCCCTACTACACCTCACGACTTATTTCAACGCTTTTCCTGACTTATTTCCAACGTTATTATTGCTTTTCCCTTATTTCACCTTTCTAAAAACGAGACTTGTATGGTTTTGTCTTAACTTGGTTATTTCCGCATTTCAATTTGATCTCGTTCCAAGTATTTTCCTTAAATTGTACGAGTCTTTCACTAAATTTACTTCACATTTACTTTTGGTTCTGCTACTTGGAAACTCCTGCTGGTTCCTGTCTACCATGCTCGTGGCTTACTGCAAATTACCACTTATTTCTGCCCTTTTTCTGACTTATTTTCCGACCTTATTATCGCTTTTCCCTTATTTCTCCTTGCTGTAAAACAAGACTTGTATGGTATTGTCCCGCATTTTAATTGGAACTTATTCCATGTTTTCCCCTTAAGTTTATGAGTCTTTCCCTAAATATCCTTCGCATTTACTTCGTTATGCTCCCCGGAAACTCCTTCGGTTTCTGTCTACCATGCTCGTTCCCTACTACACCTCACGACTTATTTCTACGCTTTTCCCCGACTTATTTCCACCGTTATTATTGCTTTTTCCTTGTTTCACCTTTCTAAAAACGAGACTTGTATGGTTTTGTCTAAACTTGGTTATTTCCGCATTTCAATTTGATCTCGTTCCAAGTTTTTCCCTTCAACTGTACGAGTCTTTCACTAAATTTACTTCACATTTACCTTTGGTTCTGCTACTTGGAAACCCCGTCTAGTTCCTGTCTACCATGCTCGTGGCCTAGTGCATATTACCACTTATTTCTGCCCTTTTTCTGACTTATTTTCCGACCTTATTATTGCTTTTCCCTTATTTCTCCTTTCTGAAAACAAGACTTGTATGGTATTGTCCCGCATTTTAATTGGAACTTATTCCATGTTTTCCCCTTACGTTTATGAGCCTTTCCCTAAATATCCTTCGCATTTACTTGGTTATGCTCCCCGGAAACTCCTTTGGTTTCCTGTCTACCATGCTCGTTCCCTACTACACCTCACGAATTATTTCTTCACTTTTCCTGACTTATTTCCAACGTTATTATTGCTTTTCCCTTATTTCACCTTTCTAAAAATGAGACTTGTATGGCTTTGTATAAACTTGGTTATTTCCGCATTTCAATTTGATCTCGTTCCAAGTATTATCCTTAAATTGTACGAGTCTTTCACTAAATTTACTTCACATTTACTTTTGGTTCTACTACTCGAAACTCCCTCGGTTCCCGTCTACCACGCTCGTGGCTTACCGCAAATTACCACTTATTTCCTCGCCCTTTTTCGACTTATTTTCCGACCTTATTATTGCTTTTCCCCTATTTCTCCTTGCTGAAAACAAGACTTGTATGGTATTGTCCCGCATTTCAATTGGAACTTCTTCCATGTTTTCCCCTTAAGTTTATGAGTCTTTCCCTAAATATCCTTCGCATTTACTTCTGGTTATGCTCCCCGGAAACTCCTTCGGTTTCTCGTCTACCATGCTCGTTCCCTACTACACCTCACGACTTATTCCTACGCTTTTCCCCGACTTATTTCCGCCGTTATTATTGCTTTTTCCTTGTTTCACCTTTCTAAAAACGAGACTTGTATGGTTTTGTCTAAACTTGGTTATTTCCGCATTACAATTTGATCTCTTTCAAAGTTTTTCCCTTAAACTGTACGAGTCTTTCACTAAATTTACTTCACATTTACTTTTTATTCTGCTACCTGGAAATCCCATATGGTTCCTGTCTACCTTGCTCGTGGCCTAGTGCCTATTACCACTTATTTCTGCCCTTTTTCTTACTTATTTTCCGACCTTATTATCGCTTTTCCCTTATTTCTCCTTGCCGAAAACAAGACTTGTATGGTATTGTCCCGCATTTCAATTGGAACTTCTTCCATGTTTTCCCCTTACGTTTATGAGTCTTTCCCTAAATATCCTTCGCATTTACTTCTGTTATGCTCCCCGGAAACTCCTTCGGTTTCCTGTCTACCATGCTCGTTCCCTACTACACCTCACGACTTATTTCTACGCCCGTTATTATTGCTTTTTCCTTGTTTCACCTTTCTAAAAACGAGACTTGTATGGTTTTGTCTAAACTTGGTTATTTCCGCATTTCAATTTGATCTCGTTCCAAGTTTTTCCCTTACACCGTACGAGTCTTTCACTAAATTTACTTCACATTTACATTTTGTTCTCGCTGCAAATCCCATCGGTTCCCTGTCTACCTTGCTCGTGGCCTAGTGCATATTACCACTTATTTCTACCCTTTTTCTTACTTATTTTCCGACCTTATTATTGCTTTTCCCTTATTTCTCCTTGCTGAAAACAAGACTTGTATGGTATTGTCCCGCATTTCAATTGGAACTTCTTCCATGTTTTCCCCTTAAGTTTATGAGTCTTTCCCTAAATATCCTTTGCATTTACTTCTGGTTATGCTCCCTAGAAACTCCTTCGGTTTCCTGTCTACCATGCTCGTTCCCTACTACACGTCACGACTTATTCCTACGCTTTTCCTGACTTATTTCCGCCATTATTATTGCTTTTTCCTTGTTTCACCTTTCTAAAAACGAGACTTGTATGGTTTTGTCCAAACTTGGTTATTTCCGCATTTCAATTTGAACTCGTTCTAAGTTTTCCCCTTAAACTGTAGGAGTCTTTCACTAAATTTACTTCACATTTACTTTTGGTTCTCGCTACACTGGAAGCTCGCTTCGGTTCCTCTCTACCATGCTCGTAGCCTACCGCATATTACCACTTATTTCCGCCCTTTTTCGACTTATTTTCCGCCCTTATTATTGCTTTTCCCTTATTTCTCTTTTCGAAAACAAGGTTTGTATGGTATTGTCTAAACTTGATTCTTTCCGCATTTCAATTGGAACTTATTCCATGTTTTCCCCTTAAGTTTATGAGTCTTTCCCTAAATATCCTTCGCATTTACTTCTGGTTATGCCCCCTGGAAACTCCTTCGGTTTCCTGTCTACCATGCTCGTTCCGTACTACACCTCACGACTTATTTCCTACTCTTTTCCTGACTTATTTCCGCCGTTATTATTGCTTTTTCCTTGTTTCACCTTTCTAAAAACGAGACTTGTATGGTTTTGTCTAAACTTGGTTATTTCCGCATTTCAATTTGATCTCGTTCCAAGTTTTTCCCTTCAACTGTACGAGTCTTTCACTAAATTTACTTCACATTTACTTTTGGTTCTGCTACTTGGAAACCCCGTCTAGTTCCTGTCTACCATGCTCGTGGCCTAGTGCATATTACCACTTATTTCTGCCCTTTTCTGACTTATTTTCCGACCTTATTATTGCTTTTCCCTTATTTCTCCTTTCGAAAACAAGACTTGTATGGTATTGTCCCGCATTTTAATTGGAACTTATTCCATGTTTTCCCCTTACGTTTATGAGCCTTTCCCTAAATTTCCTTCGCATTTACTTGGTTATGCTCCCTGGAAACTCCTTTGGTTTCCTGTCTACCATGCTCGTTCCCTACTACACCTCACGAATTATTTCTTCGCTTTTCCTGACTTATTTCCAACGTTATTATTGCTTTTCCCTTATTTCACCTTTCTAAAAATGAGACTTGTATGGCTTGGTCTAAACTTGGTTATTTCCGCATTTCAATTTGATCTCGTTCCAAGTATTTTCCTTAAATTGTACGAGTCTTTCACTAAATTTACTTCACATTTACTATTGGTTACTCGCTACTTGGAAACTCCTGCCGGTTCCCGTCTACCATGCTCGTGGCTTACCGCAAATTACCACTTATTTCTCGCCCTTTTTCGACTTATTTTCCGACCTTATTATCGCTTTTCCCTTATTTCTCCTTGCCGAAAACAAGACTTGTATGGTATTGTCCCGCATTTCAATTGGAACTTCTTCCATGTTTTCCCCTTAAGTTTATGAGTCTTTCCCTAAATATCCTTCGCATTTACTTCGGTGATGCTCCCCGGAAACTCCTTCGGTTTCTGTCTACCATGCTCGTTCCCTACTACACCTCACGACTTATTCCTACGCTTTTCCTGACTTATTTCCGCCGTTATTATTGCTTTTTCCTTGTTTCACCTTTCTAAAAACGAGACTTGTATGGTTTTGTCTAAACTTGGTTATTTCCGCATTACAATTTGATCTCGTTCAAAGTTTTTCCCTTAAACTGTACGAGTCTTTCACTAAATTTACTTCACATTTACTTTTTGTTCTGCTACCTGGAAATCCCATATGGTTCCTGTCTACCTTGCTCGTGGCCTAGTGCCTATTACCACTTATTTCTGCCCTTTTTCTGACTTATTTTCCGACCTTATTATCGCTTTTCCCTTATTTCTCCTTGCTGAAAACAAGACTTGTATGGTATTGTCCCGCATTTCAATTGGAACTTCTTCCATGTTTTCCCCTTAAGTTTATGAGTCTTTCCCTAAATATCCTTCGCATTTACTTGGTTATGCTCCCCGGAAACTCCTTCGGTTTCCTCGTCTACCATGCTCGTTCCCTACTACACCTCACGACTTATTCCTACGCTTTTCCCCGACTTATTTCCGCCGTTATTATTGCTTTTTCCTTGTTTCACCTTTCTAAAAACGAGACTTGTATGGTTTTGTCTAAACTTGGTTATTTCCGCATTACAATTTGATCTCGTTCAAAGTTTTTCCCTTAAACTGTACGAGTGTTTCACTAAATTTACTTCACATTTACTTTTTGTTCTGCTACCTGGAAATCCCATATGGTTCCTGTCTACCTTGCTCGTGGCCTAGTGCCTATTACCACTTATTTCTGCCCTTTTTCTTACTTATTTTCCGACCTTATTATCGCTTTTCCCTTATTTCTCCTTGCTGAAAACAAGACTTGTATGGTATTGTCCCGCATTTCAATTGGAACTTCTTCCATGTTTTCCCCTTACGTTTATGAGTCTTTCCCTAAATATCCTTCGCATTTACTTCTGGTTATGCTCCCTGGAAACTCCTTTGGTTTCCTGTCTACCATGCTCGTTCCCTACTACACCTCACGACTTATTTCTACCCTTTTCCTGACTTATTTCCGCCTTTATTATTGCTTTTTCCTTGTTTCACCTTTCTAAAAACGAGAATTGTATGGTTTTGGCTAAACTTGGTTATTTCCGCATTTCAATTTGATCTCGTTCCAAGTATTTTCCTTAAATTGTACGAGTCTTTCACTAAATTTACTTCACATTTACTTTTGGTTCTCGCTACTCGGAAACTCCCCGCCGGTTCTCGTCTACCACGCTCGTGGCTTACTGCAAATTACCACTTATTTCTGCCCTTTTTCTGACTTATTTTCCGACCTTATTATTGCTTTTCCCTTATTTCTCTTTTCTGAAAACAAGGTTTGTATGGTATTGTCTAAACTTGATTCTTTCCGCATTTCAATTGGAACTTATTCCATGTTTTCCCCTTAAGTTTATGAGTCTTTCCCTAAATATCCTTCGCATTTACTTCTGGTTATGCTCCCTGGAAACTCCTTCGGTTTCCTGTCTACCATGCTCGTTCCCTACTACACCTCAAGACTTATTCCTACTCTTTTCCTGACTTATTTCCGCCGTTATTATTGCTTTTTCCTTGTTTCACCTTTCTAAAAACGAGACTTGTATGGTTTTATCTAAACTTGGTTATTTCCGCATTACAATTTGATCTCGTTCAAAGTTTTTCCCTTAAACTCGTACGAGTCTTTCACTAAATTTACTTCACATTTACTTTTTGTTCTGCTACCTGGAAATCCCATATGGTTCCTGTCTACCATGCTCGTGGCTTACTGCAAATTACCACTTATTTCTGCCCTTTTTCTGACTTATTTTCCGACCTTATTATTGCTTTTCCCTTATTTCTCCTTGCTGAAAACAAGACTTGTATGGTATTGTCCCGCATTTCAATTGGAAGTTCTTCCATGTTTTCCCCTTAAGTTTATGAGTCTTTCCCTAAATATCCTTCGCATTTACTTCTGGTTATGCTCCCTGGAAACTCCTTCGGTTTCCTGTCTACCATGCTCGTTCCCTACTACACCTCACGACTTATTTCTACCCTTTTCCTGACTTATTTCCGCCTTTATTATTGCTTTTTCCTTGTTTCACCTTTCTAAAAACGAGAATTGTATGGTTTTGGCTAAACTTGGTTATTTCCGCATTTCAATTTGATCTCGTTCCAAGTATTTTCCTTAAATTGTACGAGTCTTTCACTAAATTTACTTCACATTTACTTTTGGTTCTGCTACCTGGAAACTCCTGCCGGTTCCTGTCTACCACGCTCGTGGCTTACTGCAAATTACCACTTATTTCTGCCCTTTTTCTGACTTATTTTCCGACCTTATTATTGCTTTTCCCTTATTTCTCTTTTCTGAAAACAAGGTTTGTATGGTATTGTCTAAACTTGATTGTTTCTGCATTTCAATTGGAACTTATTCCATGTTTTCCCCTTAAGTTTATGAGTCTTTCCCTAAATATCCTTCGCATTTACTTCTGGTTATGCTCCCTGGAAACTCCTTCGGTTTCTTGTCTACCATGCTCGTTCCCTACTACACCTCACGACTTATTCCTACTCTTTTCCTGACTTATTTCCGCCGTTATTATTGCTTTTTCCTTGTTTCACCTTTCTAAAAACGAGACTTGTATGGTTTTATCTAAACTTGGTTATTTCCGCATTACAATTTGATCTCGTTCAAAGTTTTTCCCTTAAACTGTACGAGTCTTTCACTAAATTTACTTCACATTTACTTTTTGTTCTGCTACCTGGAAATCCCATATGGTTCCTGTCTACCATGCTCGTGGCTTACTGCAAATTACCACTTATTTCCTCGCCCTTTTTCCGACTTATTTTCCGACCTTATTATTGCTTTTCCCTTATTTCTCCTTGCCGAAAACAAGACTTGTATGGTATTGTCCCGCATTTCAATTGGAACTTCTTCCATGTTTTCCCCTTAAGTTTATGAGTCTTTCCCTAAATATCCTTCGCATTTACTTCCGGTTATGCTCCCCGGAAACTCCTTCGGTTTCTCCGTCTACCATGCTCGTTACCTACTACACCTCATGACTTATTTCTACCCTTTTCCTGACTTATTTCCGCCTTTATTATTGCTTTTTCCTTGTTTCACCTTTCTAAAAACGAGAATTGTATGGTTTTGGCTAAACATGGTTATTTCCGCATTTCAATTTGATCTCGTTCAAAATTTTTCCTTTAAACTGTACGAGTCTTTCACTAAATTTACTTCACATTTACTTTTGGTTCTGCTACTTGGAAACCCCGTCTGGTTCCTGTCTACCATGCTCGTGGCCTAGTGCATATTACCACTTATTTCTGCCCTTTTCTGACTTATTTTCCAACCTTATTATTGCTTTTCCCTTATTTCTCCTTTTTGAAAACAAGACTTGTATGGTACTGTCCCGCATTTCAATTGGAACTTATTCCATGTTTTCCCCTTAAGTTTATGAGTCTTTCCCTAAATATCCTTCGCATTTACTTCTGGTTATGCTCCCTGGAAACTCCTTCGCTTTCTCGTCTACCATGCTCGTTCCCTACTACACCTCACGACTTATTCCTACGCTTTTCCTGACTTATTTCCGCCGTTATTATTGCTTTTTCCTTGTTTCACCTTTCTAAAAACGAGACTTGTATGGTTTTGTCCAAACTTGGTTATTTCCGCATTTCAATTTGAACTTGTTCTAAGTTTTCCCCTTAAACTGTAGGAGTCTTTCACTAAATTTACTTCACATTTACTTTTGGTTCTGCTACCTGGAAACTGCTTCTGGTTCCTCTCTACCATGCTCGTAGCCTACTGCATATTACCACTTATTTCTGCCCTTTTTCTGACTTATTTTCCGCCCTTATTATTGCTTTTCCCTTATTTCTCTTTTCTGAAAACAAGGTTTGTATGGTATTGTCTAAACTTGATTGTTTCCGCATTTCAATTGGAACTTATTCCATGTTTTCCCCTTAAGTTTATGAGTCTTTCCCTAAATATCCTTCGCATTTACTTCTGGTTATGCTCCCTGGAAACTCCTTCAATTTCCTGTCTACCATGCTCGTTCCCTACTACACCTCACGACTTATTCCTACTCTTTTCCTGACTTATTTCCGCCGTTATTATTGCTTTTTCCTTGTTTCACCTTTCTAAAAACGAGACTTGTATGGTTTTGTCTAAACTTGGTTATTTCCGCATTACAATTTGATCTCGTTCAAAGTTTTTCCCTTAAACTGTACGAGTCTTTCACTAAATTTACTTCACATTTACTTTTTGTTCTGCTACCTAGAAATCCCATATGGTTCCTGTCTACCATGCTCGTGGCTTACTGCAAATTACCACTTATTTCTGCCCTTTTTCTGACTTATTTTCTGACCTTATTATTGCTTTTCCCTTATTTCTCCTTGCTGAAAACAAGACTTGTATGGTATTGTCCCGCATTTCAATTGGAACTTCTTCCATGTTTTCCCCTTAAGTTTATGAGTCTTTCCCTAAATATCCTTCGCATTTACTTCTGGTTATGCTCCCTGGAAAGTCCTTTGGTTTCCTGTCTACCATGCTCGTTCCCTACTACACCTCACGACTTATTCCTACTCTTTTCCTGACTTATTTCCGCCGTTATTATTGCTTTTTCCTTGTTTCACCTTTCTAAAAACGAGAATTGTATGGTTTTGGCTAAACATGGTTATTTCCGCATTTCAATTTGATCTCGTTCCAAATTTTTCCTTTAAACTGTACGAGTCTTTCACTAAATTTACTTCACATTTACTTTTGGTTCTGCTACATGGAAACCCCGTCTGGTTCCTGTCTACAAAGCTCGTGGACTAGTGCATATTACCACTTATTTCTGCCCTTTTTCTGACTTATTTTCCGACCTTATTATTGCTTTTCCCTTATTTCTCCTTTCTGAAAACAAGATTTGTATGGTATTGTCCCGCATATCAATTGGAACTTATTCCATGTTTTCCCCTTAAGTATACGAGTCTTTCCCTAAATATCCTTCGCATTTACTTCTGGTTATGCTCCCTGAAAACTCCTTCGGTTTCCTGGCTACGATGCTCGTTCCCTACTAGACCTCACGACTTATTTCAACGCTTTTCCTGACTTATTTCCGCCTTTATTATTGCTTTTTCCTTATTTCACCTTTCTAAAAACGAGACTTGTATGGTTTTGTCTAAACTTGGTTATTTCCGCATTTCAATTTGATCTCGTTCCAAGTTTTTCCCTTCAACTGTACGAGTCTTTCACTAAATTTACTTCACATTTACTTTTGGTTCTCGCTACTTGGAAACCCCGTCCGGTTCCCGTCTACAAAGCTCGTGGACTAGTGCATATTACCACTTATTTCTCGCCCTTTTTCGACTTATTTTCCGACCTTATTATTGCTTTTCCCTTATTTCTCCTTTCTGAAAACAAGACTTGTATGGTATTGTCCCGCATTTCAATTGGAACTTATTCCATGTTAACCCCTTAAGTTTATGAGTCTTTCCCTAAATATCCTTCGCATTTACTTCTGGTTATGCTCCCTGGAAAGTCCTTTGGTTTCCTGTCTACCATGCTCGTTCCCTACTACACCTCACGACTTATTTCTACCCTTTTCCTGACTTATTTCCGCCGTTATTGTTGCTTTTCCCTTGTTTCACCGTTCTAAAAACGGGACTTGTATGGTTTTGTCCAAACTTGGTTATTTCCGCATTTCAATTTGATCTCGTTCCAAGTTTTTCCCTTCAACTGTACGAGTCTTTCACTAAATTTACTTCACATTTACTTTTGGTTCTGCTACTTGGAAACCCCGTCTGGTTCCTGTCTACAAAGCTCGTGGACTAGTGCATATTACCACTTATTTCTGCCCTTTTTCTGACTTATTTTCCGACCTTATTATTGCTTTTCCCTTATTTCTCCTTGCTGAAAACAAGACTTGTATGGTATTGTCCCGCATTTCAATTGGAACTTATTCCATGTTAACCCCTTAAGTTTATGAGTCTTTCCCTAAATATCCTTCGCATTTACTTCTGGTTATGCTCCCTGAAAACTCCTTCGGTTTCCTGGCTACGATGCTCGTTCCCTACTACACCTCACGACTTATTTCTACCCCTTTCCTGACTTATTTCCGCCGTTATTGTTGCTTTTCCCTTGTTTCACCGTTCTAAAAACGAGACTTGTATGGTTTTGTCCAAACTTGGTTATTTCCGCATTTCAATTTGATCTTGTTCCAAGTTTTTCCCTTAAACTGTACGAGTCTTTCACTAAATTTACTTCACATTTACTTTTGGTTCTGCTACTTGGAAACCCCGTCTGGTTCCTGTCTACAAAGCTCGTGGACTAGTGCATATTACCACTTATTTCTACCCTTTTTCTGACTTATTTTCCGCCCTTATTATTGCTTTTCCTTTATTTCTCCTTTCTGAAAACACGACTTGTATGGTATTGTCCCGCATTTCAATTGAAACTTATTCCATGTTTCCCCTTAAGTTTATGAGTCTTTCCCTAAATATCCTTCGCATTTACTTCTGGTTATGCTCCCTGGAAAGTCCTTTGGTTTCCTGTCTACCATGCTCGTTCCCTACTACACCTCACGACTTATTTCTACCCTTTTCCCCGACTTATTTCCGCCGTTATTGTTGCTTTTCCCTTGTTTCACCGTTCTAAAAACGAGACTTGTATGGTTTTGTCCAAACTTGGTTATTTCCGCATTTCAATTTGAACTCGTTCTAAGTTTTCCCCTTAAACTATAGAGTCTTTCACTAAATTTACTTCACATTTACTTTTGGTTCTACTACCCGGAAACTCCTTCTAGTTCCTCTCTACCATGCTCGTCGCCTACCGCATATTACCACTTATTTCCTCGCCCTTTTTCTCGACTTATTTTCCGACCTTACTATTGCTTTTCCCTTATTTCTCCTTTCGAAAACAAGACTTGTATGGTATTGTCCCGCATTTCAATTGGAACTTATTCCATGTTTTCCCCTTACGTTTATGAGTCTTTCCCTAAATATCCTTCGCATTTACTTGGTTATGCTCCCCGGAAACTCCTTTGGTTTCTGTCTACCATGCTTGTTCCCTACTACACCTCACGACTTATTTCTACGCTTTTCTTGACTTATTTCCAACGTTATTATTGCTTTTCCCTTATTTCATCTTTCTAAAAACGATACTTGTATGGTTTTGTCTAAACTTGGTTATTTCCGCATTTCAATTTGATCTCGTTCCGAGTTTTTCCCTTAAACTGTACCAGTCTTTCACTAAATTTACTTCACATTTACTTTTGGTTCTGTTACCTGGAAACCCCGTCTGGTTCCTGTCTACCATGCTCGTGGCCTAGTGCATATTACCACTTATTTATACCCTTTTTCTGACTTATTTTCAGACCTTATTATTGCTTTTCCCTTATTTCTCCTTTCTGAAAACAAGACTTGTATGGTATTGTCCCGCATTTTAATTGGAACTTATTCCATGTTTTCCCCTTAAGTTTACGAGTCTTTTCCTAAATATCCTTCGCATTTACTTGGTTATGCTCCCCGGAAACTCCTTCGGTTTCCTGTCTACGATGCTCGTTCCCTACTACACCTCACGACTTATTTCAACGCTTTTCCCTGACTTATTTCCGCCTTTATTATTGCTTTTTCCTTGTTTCACGTTTCTAAAAACGAGACTTGTATGGTTTTGTCTAAACTTGGTTATTTTCGCATTTCAATTTGATCTCGTTCCAAGTTTTTCCCTTAAACTGTACGAGTCTTTCACTAAATTTACTTCACATTTACTTTTGGTTCTGCTACCTGGAAACCCCGTCTGGTTCCTGTCTACCATGCTCGTGGCCTAATGCATATTACCACTTATTTCTGCCCTTTTTCTGACTTATTTTCCGACCTTATTATTGCCTTTCCCTTATTTCTCCTTTCTGAAAACAATACTTGTATGGTATTTTCCTGCATTTCAATTGGAACTTATTCCATGTTTTCCCCATAAGTTTATGAGTCTTTCACTAAATATTCTTCTCATTTACTTCTTGTTATGCGAAGCCGGAAACTCCTTCGGTATCCTGTCTACCATGCTCGTTCCCTACTACACCTCACGACTTATTTCTACCCTTTTCCTGACTTATATTCCGACCTTATTATTGCTTTTCCCTTGTTTCACCGTTCTAAAAACGAGACTTGTATGGTTTTGTCCAAACTTGGTTATTTCCGCATTTCAATTTGATCTTGTTCCAAGTTTTTCCCTTAAACTGTACGAGTCTTTCACTAAATTTACTTCACATTTACTTTTGGTTCTGCTACTTGGAAACCCCGTCTGGTTCCTGTCTACAAAGCTCGTGGACTAGTGCATATTACCACTTATTTCTACCCTTTTTCTGACTTATTTTCCGCCCTTATTATTGCTTTTCCTTTATTTCTCCTTTCTGAAAACACGACTTGTATGGTATTGTCCCGCATTTCAATTGAAACTTATTCCATGTTTCCCCTTAAGTTTATGAGTCTTTCCCTAAATATCCTTCGCATTTACTTCTGGTTATGCTCCCTGGAAAGTCCTTTGGTTTCCTGTCTACCATGCTCGTTCCCTACTACACCTCACGACTTATTTCTACCCTTTTCCTGACTTATTTCCGCCGTTATTGTTGCTTTTCCCTTGTTTCACCGTTCTAAAAACGAGACTTGTATGGTTTTGTCCAAACTTGGTTATTTCCGCATTTCAATTTGAACTCGTTCTAAGTTTTCCCCTTAAACTATAGGAGTCTTTCACTAAATTTACTTCACATTTACTTTTGGTTCTACTACCTGGAAACTCCTTCTAGTTCCTCTCTACCATGCTCGTCGCCTACTGCATATTACCACTTATTTCTGCCCTTTTTCTGACTTATTTTCTGACCTTACTATTGCTTTTCCCTTATTTCTCCTTTCTGAAAACAAGACTTGTATGGTATTGTCCCGCATTTCAATTGGAACTTATTCCATGTTTTCCCCTTACGTTTATGAGTCTTTCCCTAAATATCCTTCGCATTTACTTCTGGTTATGCTCCCTGGAAACTCCTTTGGTTTCCTGTCTACCATGCTTGTTCCCTACTACACCTCACGACTTATTTCTACGCTTTTCTTGACTTATTTCCAACGTTATTATTGCTTTTCCCTTATTTCATCTTTCTAAAAACGATACTTGTATGGTTTTGTCTAAACTTGGTTATTTCCGCATTTCAATTTGATCTCGTTCCGAGTTTTTCCCTTAAACCGTACCGGTCTTTCACTAAATTTACTTCACATTTACTTTTGGTTCTCGTTACACGGAAACCCCGTCTCGGTTCCTGTCTACCATGCTCGTGGCCTAGTGCATATTACCACTTATTTATACCCTTTTTCTGACTTATTTTCAGACCTTATTATTGCTTTTCCCTTATTTCTCCTTTCTGAAAACAAGACTTGTATGGTATTGTCCCGCATTTTAATTGGAACTTATTCCATGTTTTCCCCTTAAGTTTACGAGTCTTTTCCTAAATATCCTTCGCATTTACTTCTGGTTATGCTCCCTGGAAACTCCTTCGGTTTCCTGTCTACGATGCTCGTTCCCTACTACACCTCACGACTTATTTCAACGCTTTTCCTGACTTATTTCCGCCTTTATTATTGCTTTTTCCTTGTTTCACGTTTCTAAAAACGAGACTTGTATGGTTTTGTCTAAACTTGGTTATTTTCGCATTTCAATTTGATCTCGTTCCAAGTTTTTCCCTTAAACTCGTACGAGTCTTTCACTAAATTTACTTCACATTTACTTTTGGTTCTCGCTACCCGGAAACCCCGTCGGTTCCCGTCTACCATGCTCGTGGCCTAATGCATATTACCACTTATTTCTCGCCCTTTTTCTGACTTATTTTCCGACCTTATTATTGCCTTTCCCTTATTTCTCCTTTCTGAAAACAATACTTGTATGGTATTTTCCTGCATTTCAATTGGAACTTATTCCATGTTTTCCCCATAAGTTTATGAGTCTTTCACTAAATATTCTTCTCATTTACTTCTTGTTATGCGAAGCCGGAAACTCCTTCGGTATCCTGTCTACCATGCTCGTTCCCTACTACACCTCACGACTTATTTCTACCCTTTTCCTGACTTATATTCCGACCTTATTATTGCTTTTCCCTTGTTTCACCGTTCTAAAAACGAGACTTGTATGGTTTTGTCCAAACTTGGTTATTTCCGCATTTCAATTTGAACTCGTTCTAAGTTTTCCCCTTAAACTGTAGGAGTCTTTCACTAAATTTACTTCACATTTACTTTTGGTTCTGCTACCTGGAAACTCCTTATGGTTCCTCTCTACCATGCTCGTGGCCTAGTGCATATTACAACTTATTTCTACCCTTTTTCGGACTTATTTTCATACCTTATTATTGCTTTTCCCTTATTTCTCCTTTCTGAAAACAAGACTTGTATGGTATTGTCCCGCATTTCAATTGGAACTTATTCCATGTTTCCCCCTTAAGTTTACAAGTCTTTCCCTAAATATCCTTCGCATTTACTTCTGGTTATGCTCCCTGGAAACTCCATCGGTTTCCTGTCTACGATGCTCGTTCCCTACTACACCTCACGACTTATTTCGACGCTTTTCCTGACTTATTTCCGCCTTTATTATTGCTTTTTCCCTGTTTCATCTTTCTAAAAACGAGAATTGTATGGTTTTGTCTAAACTTGGTTATTTCCGATTTTCAATATGATCTCGTTCCAAGTTTTTCCCTTAAACTGTACGAGTCTTTCACTAAATTTACTTCACATTTACTTTTGGTTCTGCTACTTGGAAACCCCGTCTGGTTTCTGTCTACCATGCTCGTGGCCTAGTGTATATTACCACTTATTTCTGCCCTTTTTCGACTTATTTTCCGACCTTATTATTGCTTTTCCCTTATTTCTCCTTTCTGAAAACAAGACTTGTATGGTATTGTCCCGCATTTCAATTGGAACTTATTCCATGTTTTCCCCTTAAGTTTATGAGTCTTTCCCTAAATATCCTTCGCATTTACTTCTAGTTATGCTCCCTGGAAACTCGTTCGGTTTCCTGTCTACCATGCTCGTTCCCTACTACACCTCACGACTTATTGCTACCCTTTTCCTGACTTATTTCCGCCGTTATTGTTGCTTTTCCCTTGTTTCACCGTTCTAAAAACAAGACTTGTATGGTTTTTTCCAAACTTGGTTATTTCCGCATTTCAATTTGCACTCGTTCTAAGTTTTCCCCTTAAACTGTAGGAGTCTTTCACTAAATTTACTTCACATTTACTTTTGGTTCTGCTACCTGGAAACTCCTTCGGTTTCTCTCTACCATGCTCGTGGCCTAGTGCATATTA
Organism: Linum usitatissimum; assembly: GCA_030674075.2. Taxonomy (NCBI): domain Eukaryota; kingdom Viridiplantae; phylum Streptophyta; class Magnoliopsida; order Malpighiales; family Linaceae; genus Linum; species Linum usitatissimum. The sequence goes on along the minus strand of JAUJYP020000297.1, from coordinate 69,646 downwards.
CAACTTATTTCTACCCTTTTTCTGACTTATTTTCATACCTTATTATTGCTTTTCCCTTATTTCTCCTTTCTGAAAACAAGACTTGTATGGTATTGTCCCGCATTTCAATTGGAACTTATTCCATATTTTCCCCTTAAGTTTACGAGTCTTTCCCTAAATATCCTTCGCATTTACTTCGGTTATGCTCCCCGGAAACTCCTTCGGTTTCCTCGTCTACCATGCTCGTTCCCTACTACACCTCACGACTTATTTCTACGCTTTTCCTGACTTATTTCTGCCTTTATTATTGCTTTTTCCTTGTTTCATCTTTCTAAAAACGAGAATTGTATGGTTTTGTCTAAACTTGGTTATTTCCGAATTTCAATATCATCTCGTTCCAAGTTTTTCCCTTAAACTGTACGAGTCTTTCACTAAATTTACTTCACATTTACTTTTGGTTCTGCTACTTGGAAACCCCGTCTGGTTCCTGTCAACCATGCTCGTGGCCTAGTGTATATTACCACTTATTTCTGCCCTCTTTCTGACTTATTTTCCGACCTTATTATTGCTTTTCCCTTATTTCTCCTATCTGAAAACAAGACTTGTATGGTATTGTCCCGCATTTCAATTGGAACTTATTCCATGTTTTCCCCTTAAGTTTACGAGTCTTTCCCTAAATATCCTTCGCATTTACTTGGTTATGCTCCCTGGAAACTCCTTCGGTTTCCTGTCTACCATGCTCGTTCCCTACTACACCTCACGACTTATTTCTACCCTTTTCCTGACTTATTTCCGCCGTTATTGTTGCTTTTCCCTTGTTTCACCGTTCTAAAAATGAGACTTGTATGGTTTTGTCCAAACTTGGTTATTTCCGCATTTCAATTTGAACTCGTTCTAAGTTTTCCCCTTAAACTGTAGGAGTCTTTCACTAAATTTGCTTAACATTTACTTTTGATTCTGCTACCTGGAAACTCCTTCTGGTTCCTCTCTACCATGCTCGTAGCCTACTGCATATTACCACTTATTTCTGACTTATTTCCGCCGTTATTATTGATTTTCCCTTGTTTCACCTTTTTAAAAACGAGACTTGTATGGTTTTGTCTAAACTTGGTTATTTCCGCATTTCAATTTGACCTCATTCCAAATTTTTCCCTTAAACTATATGAGTCTTTCACTAAATTTACTTCACATTTACTTTTGGTTCTGCTACCTGGAAACCTCGTCTGGTTCCTGTCTACCATGCTCGTGGCCTAGTGCATATTACCACTTATTTCTACCCTTTTTCTGACTTATTTTCAGACCTTATTATTGCTTTTCCCTTATTTCTCCTTTCGAAAACAAGACTTGTATGGTATTATCCCGCATTTCAATTGGAACTTATTCCATGTTTTCCCCTTAAGTTTACGAGTCTTTCCCTAAATATCCTTCGCATTTACTTGGTTATGCTCCCCGGAAACTCCTTTGGTTTCCTCGTCTACCATGCTCGTTCCCTACTACACCTCACGACTTATTTCAACGCTTTTCCTGACTTATTTCCGCCTTTATTATTGCTTTTTCCTTGTTTCACCTTTCTAAAAACGAGACTTGTATGGTTTTGTCTAAACTTGGTTATTTCCGCATTTCAATTTGATCTCGTTCCAAGTTTTTCCCTTAAACTATATGAGTCTTTCACTAAATTTACTTCACATTTACATTTGGTTCTGCTACCTGGAAACCTCGTCTGGTTCCTGTCTACCATGCTCGTGGCCTAGTGCATATTTCCAATTATTTCTACCCTTTTTCTGACTTATTTTCAGACCTTATTATTGCTTTTCCCTTATTTCTCCTTTCTGAAAACAAGACTTGTATGGTATCGTCCCGCATTTCAATTGGAACTTATTCCATGTTTTCCCCTTAAGTTTACGAGTCTTTCCCTAAATATCCTTCGCATTTACTTCTGCTTATGCTCCCTGGAAACTCCTTCGTTTTCCTGTCTACCATGCTCGTTCCCTACTACACCTCACGACTTATTTCAACGCTTTTTCTGAATTATTTCCGCCTTTATTATTGCTTTTTCCTTGTTTCACGTTTCTAAAAACGAGACTTGTATGGTTTTGTCTAAACTTGGTTATTTCCGCATTTCAATTTGATCTCGTTCCATGTTTTTCCCTTCAACTGTACGAGTCTTTCACTAAATTTACTACACATTTACTTTTGGTTCTGCTACTTGGAAACCCCGTCTAGTTCCTGTCTACCATGCTCGTGGCCTAGTGCATATTACCACTTATTTCTGCTCTTTTTCTGACTTATTTTCCGACCTTATTATTGCTTTTCCCTTATTTCTCTTTTCTGAAAACAAGGTTTGTATGGTATTGTCTAAACTTGATTGTTTCCGCATTTCAATTGGAACTTATTCCATGTTTTCCCCTTAAATTTATGAGTCTTTTATTAAATATCCTTCGCATTTACTTCTGGTTATGCTCCCTGGAAACTCCTTCGGTTTCCTGTCTACCATGCTCGTTCCCTACTACACCTCACAACTTATTTCTACCCTTTTCCTGACTTATTTCCGCCGTTATTATTGATTTTCCCTTGTTTCACCTTTTTAAAAACAAGACTTGTATGGTTTTGTCTAAACTTGGTTATTTCCGCATTTCAATTTGACCTCATTCCAAATTTTCCCCTTAAACTGTAGGAGTCTTTCACTAAATTTACTTCACATTTACTTTTGGTTCTACTACCTGGAATCCTCGTCTGGTTCCTGTCTACCATGCTCGTGGCCTAGTGCATATTACCACTTATTTCTACCCTTTTTCTGACTTATTTTCAGACCTTATTATTGCTTTTCCCTTATTTCTCCTTTCTGAAAACAAGACTTGTATGATATTGTCCCGCATTTCAATTGGAACTTATTCCAAGTTTTCCCCTTAAGTTTATGAGTCTTTCCCTAAATATCCTTCGCATTTACTTCTGGTTATGCTCCCTGGAAACTCCTTCGGTTTCCTGTCTACCATGCTCGTTCCCTACTACACCTCACGACTTATTTCTACCCTTTTCCCCGACTTATTTCCGCCGTTATTGTTGCTTTTCCCTTGTTTCACCGTTCTAAAAACGAGACTTGTATGGTTTTGTCCAAACTTGGTTATTTCCGGATTTCAATTTGAACTCGTTCTAAGTTTTCCCCTTAAACTCGTAGGAGTCTTTCACTAAATTTACTTCACATTTACTTTTGGTTCTCGCTACCCGGAAACTCCTTCGGTTCCTCTCTACCATGCTCGTAGCCTACCGCATATTACCACTTATTTCGCCCTTTTTCCGACTTATTTTCCGCCCTTATTATTGCTTTTCCCTTATTTCTCTTTTCTGAAAACAAGGTTTGTATGGTATTGTCTAAACTTGATTGTTTCCGCATTTCAATTGGAACTTATTCCATGTTTTCTCCTTAAGTTTACGAGTCTTTCCTAAATATCCTTCGCATTTACTTCTGGTTATGCTCCCTGGAAACTCCTTCGATTTCCTGTCCACCATTCTCGTTCCCTACTACACCTCACGACTTATTTCTACCCTTTTCCTGACTTATTTCCGCCGTTATTGTTGCTTTTCCCTTGTTTCACCGTTCTAAAAACGAGACTTGTATGGTTTTTTCCAAACTTGGTTATTTCCGCATTTCAATTTGAACTCGTTCTAAGTTTTCCCCTTAAACTGTAGGAGTCTTTCACTAAATTTGCTTAACATTTACTTTTGATTCTGCTACCTGGAAACTCCTTCTGGTTCCTCTCTACCATGCTCGTAGCCTACTGCATATTACCACTTATTTCTGACTTATTTCCGCCGTTATTATTGATTTTCCCTTGTTTCACCTTTTTAAAAACGAGACTTGTATGGTTTTGTCTAAACTTGGTTATTTCCGCATTTCAATTTGACCTCATTCCAAATTTTTCCCTTAAACTATATGAGTCTTTCACTAAATTTACTTCACATTTACTTTTGGTTCTGCTACCCGGAAACCTCGTCCGGTTCCCGTCTACCATGCTCGTGGCCTAGTGCATATTACCACTTATTTCTACCCTTTTTCTGACTTATTTTCAGACCTTATTATTGCTTTTCCCTTATTTCTCCTTTCTGAAAACAAGACTTGTATGGTATTATCCCGCATTTCAATTGGAACTTATTCCATGTTTTCCCCTTAAGTTTACGAGTCTTTCCCTAAATATCCTTCGCATTTACTTCTGGTTATGCTCCCTGGAAACTCCTTTGGTTTCCTGTCTACCATGCTCGTTCCCTACTACACCTCACGACTTATTTCAACGCTTTTCCTGACTTATTTCCGCCTTTATTATTGCTTTTTCCTTGTTTCACCTTTCTAAAAACGAGACTTGTATGGTTTTGTCTAAACTTGGTTATTTCCGCATTTCAATTTGATCTCGTTCTAAGTTTTCCCCTTAAACTGTAGGAGTCTTTCACTAAATTTACTTCACATTTACTTTTGGTTCTGCTACCTGGAAACTCCTTCTGGTTTCTTTCTACCATGCTCGTGGCCTAGTGCATATTACAACTTATTTCTACCCTTTTTCTGACTTATTTTCATTCCTTATTATTGCTTTTCCCTTATTTCTCCTTTCGAAAACAAGACTTGTATGGTATTGTCCCGCATTTCAATTGGAACTTATTCCATGTTTTCCCCTTAAGTTTACGAGACTTTCCCTAAATATCCTTCGCATTTACTTCGGTTATGCTCCCTAGAAACTCCTTCGGTTTCCTGTCTACCATGCTCGTTCCCTACTACACCTCACGACTTATTTCTACGCTTTTCCTGACTTATTTCCGCCTTTATTATTGCTTTTTCCTTGTTTCATCTTTCTAAAAACGAGAATTGTATGGTTTTTTCTAAACTTGGTTATTTCCGAATTTCAATATGATCTCGTTCCAAGTTTTTCCCTTAAACTGTACGAGCCTTTCACTAAATTTACTTCATATTTACTTTTGGTTCTGCTACTTGGAAACCCCGTCTGGTTCCTGTCTACCATGCTCGTGGCCTAGTGTATATTACCACTTATTTCTGCCCTTTTTCTGACTTATTTTCCGACCTTATTATTGCTTTTCCCTTATTTCTCCTTTCTGAAAACAAGACTTGTATGGTATTGTCCCGCATTTCAATTGGAACTTATTCCATGTTTTCCCCTTAAGTTTATGAGTCTTTCCCTAAATATCCTTCGCATTTACTACTGGTTATGCTCCCTCGAAACTCCTTCGGTTTCTTGTCTACCATGCTCGTTCCCTACTACACCTCACGACTTATTTCTACCCTTTTCCTGACTTATTTCCGCCGTTATTGTTGCTTTTCCCTTGTTTCACCGTTCTAAAAACGAGACTTGTATGGTTTTTTCCAAACTTGGTTATTTCCGGATTTCAATTTGAACTCGTTCTAAGTTTTCCCCTTAAACTCGTAGGAGTCTTTCACTAAATTTACTTCACATTTACTTTTGGTTCTCGCTACCCGGAAACTCCTTCGGTTCCTCTCTACCATGCTCGTAGCCTACCGCATATTACCACTTATTTCTTCGCCCTTTTTCTGACTTATTTTCCGCCCTTATTATTGCTTTTCCCTTATTTCTCTTTTCTGAAAACAAGGTTTGTATGGTATTGTCTAAACTTGATTGTTTCCGCATTTCAATTGGAACTTATTCCATGTTTTTCCCTTAAGTTTACGAGTCTTTCCTAAATATCCTTCGCATTTACTTGGTTATGCTCCCCGGAAACTCCTTCGGTTTCCCGTCCACCATTCTCGTTCCCTACTACACCTCACGACTTATTTCTACCCTTTTCCCCGACTTATTTCCGCCGTTATTGTTGCTTTTCCCTTGTTTCACCGTTCTAAAAACGAGACTTGTATGGTTTTTTCCAAACTTGGTTATTTCCGCATTTCAATTTGAACTCGTTCTAAGTTTTCCCCTTAAACTCGTAGGAGTCTTTCACTAAATTTACTTCACATTTACTTTTGGTTCTCGCTACCCGGAAACTCCTTCGGTTTCTCTCTACCATGCTCGTGGCCTAGTGCATATTACAACTTATTTCTACCCTTTTTCTGACTTATTTTCATTCCTTATTATTGCTTTTCCCTTATTTCTCCTTTTTGAAAACAAGACTTGTATGGTATTGTCCCGCATTTCAATTGGAACTTATTCCATGTTTTCCCCTTAAGTTTACGAGACTTTCCCTAAATATCCTTCGCATTTACTTGGTTATGCTCCCTAGAAACTCCTTCGGTTTCCTGTCTACCATGCTCGTTCCCTACTACACCTCACGACTTATTTCTACGCTTTTCCTGACTTATTTCCGCCTTTATTATTGCTTTTTCCTTGTTTCATCTTTCTAAAAACGAGAATTGTATGGTTTTGTCTAAACTTGGTTATTTCCGAATTTCAATATGATCTCGTTCCAAGTTTTTCCCTTAAACTGTACGAGTCTTTCACTAAATTTACTTCACATTTACTTTTGGTTCTCGCTACTTGGAAACCCCGTCCGGTTCCCGTCTACCATGCTCGTGGCCTAGTGCATATTACCACTTATTTCTACCCTTTTTCCGACTTATTTTCGGACCTTATTATTGCTTTTCCCTTATTTCTCCTTTCGAAAACAAGACTTGTATGATATTGTCCCGCATTTCAATTGGAAGTTATTCCAAGTTTTCCCCTTAAGTTTATGAGTCTTTCCCAAAATATCCTTCGCATTTACTTCCGGTTATGCTCCCCGGAAACTCCTTCGGTTTCCTCGTCTACCATGCTCGTTCCCTACTACACCTCACGACTTATTTCTACCCTTTTTCCTGACTTATTTCCGCCGTTATTGTTGCTTTTCCCTTGTTTCACCGTTCTAAAAACGAGACTTGTATGGTTTTGTCCAAACTTGGTTATTTCCGGATTTCAATTTGAACTCGTTCTAAGTTTTCCCCTTAAACTGTAGGAGTCTTTCACTAAATTTACTTCACATTTACTTTTGGTTCTGCTACCTGGAAACTCCTTCTGGTTCCTCTCTACCATGCTCGTAGCCTACTGCATATTACCACTTATTTCTGCCCTTTTTCTGACTTATTTTCCGCCCTTATTATTGCTTTTCCCTTATTTCTCTTTTCTGAAAACAAGGTTTGTATGGTATTGTCTAAACTTGATTGTTTCCGCATTTCAATTGGAACTTATTCCATGTTTTCTCCTTAAGTTTACGAGTCTTTCCTAAATATCCTTCGCATTTACTTCGGTTATGCTCCCTGGAAACTCCTTCGGTTTCCTGTCCACCATTCTCGTTCCCTACTACACCTCACGACTTATTTCTACCCTTTTCCTGACTTATTTCCGCCGTTATTGTTGCTTTTCCCTTGTTTCACCGTTCTAAAAACGAGACTTGTATGGTTTTTTCCAAACTTGGTTATTTCCGCATTTCAATTTGAACTCGTTCTAAGTTTTCCCCTTAAACTCGTAGGAGTCTTTCACTAAATTTACTTCACATTTACTTTTGGTTCTGCTACCTGGAAACTCCTTCTGGTTTCTTTCTACCATGCTCGTGGCCTAGTGCATATTACAACTTATTTCTACCCTTTTTCTGACTTATTTTCATTCCTTATTATTGCTTTTCCCTTATTTCTCCTTTCGAAAACAAGACTTGTATGGTATTGTCCCGCATTTCAATTGGAACTTATTCCATGTTTTCCCCTTAAGTTTACGAGACTTTCCCTAAATATCCTTCGCATTTACTTCTGGTTATGCTCCCTAGAAACTCCTTCGGTTTCCTGTCTACCATGCTCGTTCCCTACTACACCTCACGACTTATTTCTACGCTTTTCCTGACTTATTTCCGCCTTTATTATTGCTTTTTCCTTGTTTCATCTTTCTAAAAACGAGAATTGTATGGTTTTGTCTAAACTTGGTTATTTCCGAATTTCAATATGATCTCGTTCCAAGTTTTTCCCTTAAACTGTACGAGTCTTTCACTAAATTTACTTCATATTTACTTTTGGTTCTGCTACTTGGAAACCCCGTCTGGTTCCTGTCTACCATGCTCGTGGCCTAGTGTATATTACCACTTATTTCTGCCCTTTTTCTGACTTATTTTCCGACCTTATTATTGCTTTTCCCTTATTTCTCCTTTCTGAAAACAAGACTTGTATGGTATTGTCCCGCATTTCAATTGGAACTTATTCCATGTTTTCCCCTTAAGTTTATGAGTCTTTCCCTAAATATCCTTCGCATTTACTACTGGTTATGCTCCCTCGAAACTCCTTCGGTTTCTTGTCTACCATGCTCGTTCCCTACTACACCTCACGACTTATTTCTACCCTTTTCCCCGACTTATTTCCGCCGTTATTGTTGCTTTTCCCTTGTTTCACCGTTCTAAAAACGAGACTTGTATGGTTTTTTCCAAACTTGGTTATTTCCGGATTTCAATTTGAACTCGTTCTAAGTTTTCCCCTTAAACTCGTAGGAGTCTTTCACTAAATTTACTTCACATTTACTTTTGGTTCTCGCTACCCGGAAACTCCTTCGGTTCCTCTCTACCATGCTCGTAGCCTACCGCATATTACAACTTATTTCTCGCCCTTTTTCTGACTTATTTTCCGCCCTTATTATTGCTTTTCCCTTATTTCTCTTTTCTGAAAACAAGGTTTGTATGGTATTGTCTAAACTTGATTGTTTCCGCATTTCAATTGGAACTTATTCCATGTTTTTCCCTTAAGTTTACGAGTCTTTCCTAAATATCCTTCGCATTTACTTGGTTATGCTCCCCGGAAACTCCTTCGGTTTCTCGTCCACCATTCTCGTTCCCTACTACACCTCACGACTTATTTCTACCCTTTTCCCCGACTTATTTCCGCCGTTATTGTTGCTTTTCCCTTGTTTCACCGTTCTAAAAACGAGACTTGTATGGTTTTTTCCAAACTTGGTTATTTCCGCATTTCAATTTGAACTCGTTCTAAGTTTTCCCCTTAAACTCTAGGAGTCTTTCACTAAATTTACTTCACATTTACTTTTGGTTCTCGCTACCCGGGAAACTCCTTCGGTTTCTCTCTACCATGCTCGTGGCCTAGTGCATATTACAACTTATTTCTACCCTTTTTCTGACTTATTTTCATTCCTTATTATTGCTTTTCCCTTATTTCTCCTTTTTGAAAACAAGACTTGTATGGTATTGTCCCGCATTTCAATTGGAACTTATTCCATGTTTTCCCCTTAAGTTTACGAGACTTTCCCTAAATATCCTTCGCATTTACTTCTGGTTATGCTCCCTAGAAACTCCTTCGGTTTCCTCGTCTACCATGCTCGTTCCCTACTACACCTCACGACTTATTTCTACGCTTTTCCCCGACTTATTTCCGCCTTTATTATTGCTTTTTCCTTGTTTCATCTTTCTAAAAACGAGAATTGTATGGTTTTGTCTAAACTTGGTTATTTCCGAATTTCAATATGATCTCGTTCCAAGTTTTTCCCTTAAACTGTACGAGTCTTTCACTAAATTTACTTCACATTTACTTTTGGTTCTGCTACTTGGAAACCCCGTCTGGTTCCTGTCTACCATGCTCGTGGCCTAGTGCATATTACCACTTATTTCTACCCTTTTTCTGACTTATTTTCAGACCTTATTATTGCTTTTCCCTTATTTCTCCTTTCTGAAAACAAGACTTGTATGATATTGTCCCGCATTTCAATTGGAAGTTATTCCAAGTTTTCCCCTTAAGTTTATGAGTCTTTCCCAAAATATCCTTCGCATTTACTTCTGGTTATGCTCCCTGGAAACTCCTTCGGTTTCCTGTCTACCATGCTCGTTCCCTACTACACCTCACGACTTATTTCTACCCTTTTCCTGACTTATTTCCGCCGTTATTGTTGCTTTTCCCTTGTTTCACCGTTCTAAAAACGAGACTTGTATGGTTTTGTCCAAACTTGGTTATTTCCGGATTTCAATTTGAACTCGTTCTAAGTTTTCCCCTTAAACTCGTAGGAGTCTTTCACTAAATTTACTTCACATTTACTTTTTGTTCTCGCTACCCGGAAACTCCTTCGGTTCCTCTCTACCATGCTCGTAGCCTACCGCATATTACCACTTATTTCTCGCCCTTTTTCCGACTTATTTTCCGCCCTTATTATTGCTTTTCCCTTATTTCTCTTTTCGAAAACAAGGTTTGTATGGTATTGTCTAAACTTGATTGTTTCCGCATTTCAATTGGAACTTATTCCATGTTTTCCCCTTAAGTTTACGAGTCTTTCTGGTTATGCTCCCTGGAAACTCCTTCGGTTTCCTGTCCACCATGCTCGTTCCCTACTACACCTCACGACTTATTTCTACCCTTTTCCTGACTTATTTCCGCCGTTATTGTTGCTTTTCCCTTGTTTCACCGTTCTAAAAACGAGACTTGTATGGTTTTTTCCAAACTTGGTTATTTCCGCATTTCAATTTGCACTCATTCTAAGTTTTCCCCTTAAACTGTAGGAGTCTTTCACTAAATTTACTTCACATTTACTTTTGGTTATCGCTACACGGAAACTCCTTCGGTTTCTCTCTACCATGCTCGTGGCCTAGTGCATATTACAACTTATTTCTACCCTTTTTCGACTTATTTTCATACCTTATTATTGCTTTTCCCTTATTTCTCCTTTCTGAAAACAAGACTTGTATGGTATTGTCCCGCATTTCAATTGGAACTTATTCCATGTTTTCCCCTTAAGTTTACGAGACTTTCCCTAAATATCCTTCGCATTTACTTCTGGTTATGCTCCCTAGAAACTCCTTCGGTTTCCTCGTCTACCATGCTCGTTCCCTACTACACCTCACGACTTATTTCTACGCTTTTCCCCCGACTTATTTCCGCCTTTATTATTGCTTTTTCCTTGTTTCATCTTTCTAAAAACGAGAATTGTATGGTTTTGTCTAAACTTGGTTATTTCCGAATTTCAATATGATCTCGTTCCAAGTTTTCCCTTAAACCGTACGAGTCTTTCACTAAATTTACTTCATATTTACTTTTGGTTCTGCTACTTGGAAACCCCGTCCGGTTCCCGTCTACCATGCTCGTGGCCTAGTGTATATTACCACTTATTTACGCCCTTTTTCGACTTATTTTCCGACCTTATTATTGCTTTTCCCTTATTTCTCCTTTCGAAAACAAGACTTGTATGGTATTGTCCCGCATTTCAATTGGAACTTATTCCATGTTTTCCCCTTAAGTTTATGAGTCTTTCACTAAATATCCTTCACATTTACTTCTGGTTATGCTCCCTGGAAACTCGTTCGTTATCTTGTCTACCATGCTCGTTCCCTACTACACCTCACGACTTATTTCTGCCCTTTTCCCCGACTTATTTCCGCCGTTATTGTTGCTTTTCCCTTGTTTCACCGTTCTAAAAACGAGACTTGTATGGTTTTTTCCAAACTTGGTTATTTCCGGATTTCAATTTGAACTCGTTCTAAGTTTTCCCCTTAAACTGTAGGAGTCTTTCACTAAATTTACTTCACATTTACTTTTGGTTCTGCTACCTGGAAACTCCTTCGGTTCCTCTCTACCATGCTCGTAGCCTACCGCATATTACCACTTATTTCTGCCCTTTTTCTGACTTATTTTCCGCCCTTATTATTGCTTTTCCCTTATTTCTCTTTTCTGAAAACAAGGTTTGTATGGTATTGTCTAAACTTGATTGTTTCCGCATTTCAATTGGAACTTATTCCATGTTTTTCCCTTAAGTTTACGAGTCTTTCCTAAATATCCTTCGCATTTACTTCTGGTTATGCTCCCTGGAAACTCCTTCGGTTTCCTGTCCACCATTCTCGTTCCCTACTACACCTCACGACTTATTTCTACCCTTTTCCTGACTTATTTCCGCCGTTATTGTTGCTTTTCCCTTGTTTCACCGTTCTAAAAACGAGACTTGTATGGTTTTTTCCAAACTTGGTTATTTCCGTATTTCAATTTGAACTCGTTCTAAGTTTTCCCCTTAAATCGTAGGAGTCTTTCACTAAATTTACTTCACATTTACTTTTGGTTCTCGCTACCCGGAAACTCCTTCGGTTTCTCTCTACCATGCTCGTGGCCTAGTGCATATTACAACTTATTTCTACCCTTTTTCGACTTATTTTCATTCCTTATTATTGCTTTTCCCTTATTTCTCCTTTTTGAAAACAAGACTTGTATGGTATTGTCCCGCATTTCAATTGGAACTTATTCCATGTTTTCCCCTTAAGTTTACGAGACGTTCCCTAAATATCCTTCGCATTTACTTCTGGTTATGCTCCCTAGAAACTCCTTCGGTTTCCTGTCTACCATGCTCGTTCCCTACTACACCTCACGACTTATTTCTACGCTTTTCCTGACTTATTTCCGCCTTTATTATTGCTTTTCCCTTGTTTCATCTTTCTAAAAACGAGAATTGTATGGTTTTGTCTAAACTTGGTTATTTCCGAATTTCAATATGATCTCGTTCCAAGTTTTTCCCTTAAATCGTACGAGTCTTTCACTAAATTTACTTCACATTTACTTTTGGTTCTCGCTACTTGGAAACCCCGTCGGTTCCCCGTCTACCATGCTCGTGGCCTAGTGCATATTACCACTTATTTCTACCCTTTTTCGACTTATTTTCGGACCTTATTATTGCTTTTCCCTTATTTCTCCTTTAGAAAACAAGACTTGTATGATATTGTCCCGCATTTCAATTGGAAGTTATTCCAAGTTTTCCCCTTAAGTTTATGAGTCTTTCCCAAAATATCCTTCGCATTTACTTGGTTATGCTCCCCGGAAACTCCTTCGGTTTCTGTCTACTCATGCTCGTTCCCTACTACACCTCACGACTTATTTCTACCCTTTTCCTGACTTATTTCCGCCGTTATTGTTGCTTTTCCCTTGTTTCACCGTTCTAAAAACGAGACTTGTATGGTTTTGTCCAAACTTGGTTATTTCCGGATTTCAATTTGAACTCGTTCTAAGTTTTCCCCTTAAACTGTAGGAGTCTTTCACTAAATTTACTTCACATTTACTTTTTGTTACGCTCACCGGAAACTCCTTCGCGTTCCTCTCTACCATGCTCGTAGCCTACTGCATATTACCACTTATTTCTCGCCCTTTTTTCGACTTATTTTCCGCCCTTATTATTGCTTTTCCCTTATTTCTCTTTTCCGAAAACAAGGTTTGTATGGTATTGTCTAAACTTGATTGTTTCCGCATTTCAATTGGAACTTATTCCATGTTTTCCCCTTAAGTTTACGAGTCTTTATCTGGTTATGCTCCTCGGAAACTCCTTCGGTTTCTGTCCACCATGCTCGTTCCCTACTACACCTCACGACTTATTTCTACCCTTTTCCCGACTTATTTCCGCCGTTATTATTGCTTTTCCCTTGTTTCACCGTTCTAAAAACGAGACTTGTATGGTTTTTTCCAAACTTGGTTATTTCCGCATTTCAATTTGCACTCATTCTAAGTTTTCCCCTTAAATCGTAGAAGTCTTTCACTAAATTTACTTCACATTTACTTTTGGTTATCGCTACCCGGAAACTCCTTCGGTTTCTCTCTACCATGCTCGTGGCCTAGTGCATATTACAACTTATTTCTACCCTTTTTCGACTTATTTTCATACCTTATTATTGCTTTTCCCTTATTTCTCCTTTCGAAAACAAGACTTGTATGGTATTGTCCCGCATTTCAATTGGAACTTATTCCATGTTTTCCCCTTAAGTTTACGAGTCTTTCCCTAAATATCCTTCGCATTTACTTCTGGTTATGCTCCCTGGAAACTCCTTCGGTTTCCTGTCTACCATGCTCGTTCCCTACTACACCTCACGACTTATTTCTACGCTTTTCCTGACTTATTTCCGCCTTTATTATTTTCCTTGTTTCATCTTTCTAAAAACGAGAATTGTATGGTTTTGTCTAAACTTGGTTATTTCCGAATTTCAATATGATCTCGTTCCAAGTTTTTCCCTTAAACTGTATGAGTCTTTCACTAAATTTACTTCACATTTACTTTTGGTTCTCTTACTTGGAAACCCCGTCCGGTTCCCGTCTACCATGCTCGTGGCCTAGTGCATATTACCACTTATTTCTACCCTTTTCGACTTATTTTCGGACCTTATTATTGCTTTTCCCTTATTTCTCCTTTCTGAAAACAAGACTTGTATGATATTGTCCCGCATTTCAATTGGAAGTTATTCCAAGTTTTCCCCTTAAGTTTATGAGTCTTTCCCAAAATATCCTTCGCATTTACTTCTGGTTATGCTCCCTGGAAACTCCTTCGGTTTCCTGTCTACCATGCTCGTTCCCTACTACACCTCACGACTTATTTCTACCCTTTTCCTGACTTATTTCCGCCGTTATTGTTGCTTTTTCCCTTGTTTCACCGTTCTAAAAACGAGACTTGTATGGTTTTGTCCAAACTTGGTTATTTCGGATTTCAATTTGAACTCGTTCTAAGTTTTCCCCTTAAAAGTGTATGGAGTCTTTCACTAAATTTTCTTCACATTTACTTTTTGTTCCGCTACCCGGAAACTCCTTCGGTTCCTCTCTACCATGCTCGTAGCCTCTACGCATATTACCACTTATTTCCTCGCCCTTTTTCTGACTTATTTTCCGCCCTTATTATTGCTTTTCCCTTATTTCTCTTTTCTGAAAACAAGGTTTGTATGGTATTGTCTAAACTTGATTGTTTCCGCATTTCAATTGGAACTTATTCCATGTTTTCCCGTTAAGTTTACGAGTCTTTCTGGTTATGCTCCTCGAAACTCCTTCGGTTTCTGTCCACCATGCTCGTTCCCTACTACACCTCACGACTTATTTCTACCCTTTTCCCCGACTTATTTCCGCCGTTATTGTTGCTTTTCCCTTGTTTCACCGTTCTAAAAACGAGACTTGTATGGTTTTTTCCAAACTTGGTTATTTCCGCATTTCAATTTGCACTCATTCTAAGTTTTCCCCTTAAGTTGTAGGAGTCTTTCACTAAATTTACTTCACATTTACTTTTGGTTACTGCTACCTGGAAACTCCTTCTGGTTTCTCTCTACCATGCTCGTGGCCTAGTGCATATTACAACTTATTTCTACCCTTTTTCTGACTTATTTTCATACCTTATTATTGCTTTTCCCTTATTTCTCCTTTCTGAAAACAAGACTTGTATGGTATTGTCCCGCATTTCAATTGGAACTTATTCCATGTTTTCCCCTTAAGTTTACGAGTCTTTCCCTAAATATCCTTCGCATTTACTTCTGGTTATGCTCCCCGGAAACTCCTTCGGTTTCTCGTCTACCATGCTCGTTCCCTACTACACCTCACGACTTATTTCTACGCTTTCCCCGACTTATTTCCGCCTTTATTATTGCTTTTTCCTTGTTTCATCTTTCTAAAAACGAGAATTGTATGGTTTTGTCTAAACTTGGTTATTTCCGAATTTCAATATGATCTCGTTCCAAGTTTTTCCTTAAACTCATACGAGTCTTTCACTAAATTTACTTCACATTTACTTTTGGTTCTGCTACCTGGAAACCCCGTCTGGTTCCTGTCTACCATGCTCGTGGCCTACTGCAAATTACCACTTATTTCTGCCCTTTTCTGACTTATTTTCCGACCTTATTATTGCTTTTCCCTTATTTCTCCTTTCTGAAAACAAGACTTGTATGGTATTGTCCCGCATTTCAATTGGAAGTTATTCCAAGTTTTCCACTTAAGTTTATGAGTCTTTCCCAAAATATCCTTCGCATTTACTTCTGGTTATGCTCCCCGGAAACTCCTTCGGTTTCCTTGTCTACCATGCTCGTTCCCTACTACACCTCACGACTTATTTCTACCCCTTTTCCGACTTATTTCCAACGTTATTGTTGCTTTTCCCTTGTTTCACCTTTCTAAAAACGAGACTTGTATGGTGTTGTCTAAACTTGGTTATTTCCGCATTTCAATTTGAACTCGTTCCAAGTTTTCTCCTTAAGCTCGTACGAGTCTTTCACTAAATTTACTTCACATTTACTTTTGGTTATTCTGCTACCAGGAAACTCCTTCGGTTTCTCTCTACCATGCTCGTGGCCTAGTGCATATTACCACTTATTTCTGCCCTTTTTCTGACTTATTTTCAGACCTTATTATTGCTTTTCCCTTATTTCTCCTTTCTGAAAACAAGACTTGTATGGTATTGTCCCGCATTTCAATTGGAACTTATTCCATGTTTTCCCCTTACGTTTACGAGTCTTTCCCTAAATATCCTTCGCATTTACTTCTGGTTATGCTCCCTGGAAACTCCTTTGGTTTCCTGTCTACCATGCTTGTTCCCTACTACACCTCACGACTTATTTCTACGCTTTTCCTGACTTATTTATAACGTTATTATTGCTTTTCCCTTATTTCACCTTTCTAAAAACGAGACTTGTATGGTTTTGTCCAAACTTGTTTATTTCCGCATTTCAATTTGCTCTCGTTCCAAGTTTTTTCCTTAAATTGTACGAGTCTTTCACTAAATTTACTTCACATTTACTTATGGTTCGCTTACTCGAAAACTCCTCCGGTTCCCCGTCTACCATGCTCGTGGCTCATTGCAAATTACCACTTATTTCTACCCTTTTTCCGGACTTATTTTCCGACCTTATTATTGCTTTTCCCTTATTTCTCCTTGCCGAAAACAAGATTTGTATGGTATTGTCCCGCATTTCAATTGGAACTTCTTCCATGTTTTCCCCTTATGTTTATGAGTCTTTCCCTAAATATCCTTCGCATTTACTTCTTTTTATGCGAAGCTGGAAACTCCTTCGGTCTCCTGTCTACCATGCTCGATCCCTACTACACCTCACGACTTATTTCTACCCTTTTCCTGACTTATTTCCGCCGTTATTATTGCTTTTCCCTTGTTTCCCCTTTGTAAAAACGAGACTTGTATGGTTTTCTCTAAACTTGGTTATTTCCGCATTTCAATTTGATTCTCGTTCCAAGTATTTCGCTTAAATTGTACGAGTCTCACTAAATTTACTTCACATTTACTTTTGGTTCTGCTACCTGGAAACCCCGTCTGGTTCCTGTCTACCATGCTCGTGGCCTAGTGCATATTACCACTTATTTCTGCCCTTTTTCTAACTTATTTTCCGACCTTATTATTGCTTTTTCCTTATTTCTCCTTTCTGAAAACAATACTTGCATGGTATTGTCCTGCATTTCAATTGGAACTTATTCCATGTTTTCCACTTACGTTTATGAGTCTTTCCCTAAATATCCTTCACATTTACTTCTGGTTATGCTCTCTGGAAACTCCTTTGGTTTCCTGTCTACCATGCTTGTTCCCTACTACACCTCAAGACTTATTTCTACGCTTTTCCTGACTTATTTCCAACGTTATTATTGCTTTTCCCTTATTTCACCTTTCTAAAAACGAGACTTGTATGGTGTTGTCTAAACTTCGTTATTTCCGCATTTCAATTTGATCTCGTTCCAAGTATTTTCCTTAAACTGTACGAGTCTTTCCCTAATTTATTTCACATTTACTTTTTGGTTCTGCTACCAGGAAACTCCTTCTGGTTCCTGTCTACCATGCTCGAGGCCTAATGTATATTACCACTTATTTTTGCCCTTTTTCTGACTTATTTTCCGACCTTATTATTGCTTTTCCCTTATTTCTCCTTTCTGAAAACAAGACTTGTATGGTATTGTCCCGCATTTAAATTGGAACTTATTCCATGTTTTCCCCTTACGTTTATGAGTCTTTCCCTAAATATCCTTCGCATTTACTTTTGGTTATGCTCTCTGGAAACTCCTTTGGTTTCCTGTCTACCATGCTTGTTCCCTACTACACCTCACGACTTATTTCTACGCTTTTCCTGACTTATTTATAACGTTATTATTGCTTTTCCCTTATTTCACCTTTCTAAAAACGAGACTTGTATGGTTTTGTCCAAACTTGTTTATTTCCGCATTTCAATTTGCTCTCGTTCCAAGTATTTTCCTTAAATTGTACGAGTCTTTCACTAAATTTACTTCACATTTACTTATGGTTCTGCTACCTGAAAACTCCTGCTGGTTCCTGTCTACCATGCTCGTGGCTCATTGCAAATTACCACTTATTTCTGCCCTTTTTCTGACTTATTTTCCGACCTTATTATTGCTTTTCCCTTATTTCTCCTTGCTGAAAACAAGATTTGTATGGTATTGTCCCGCATTTCAATTGGAACTTCTTCCATGTTTTCCCCTTATGTTTATGAGTCTTTCCCTAAATATCCTTCGCATTTACTTCTTTTTATGCGAAGCTGGAAACTCCTTCGGTCTCCTGTCTACCATGCTCGATCCCTACTACACCTCACGACTTATTTCTACCCTTTTCCTGACTTATTTCCGCCGTTATTATTGCTTTTCCCTTGTTTCCCCTTTGTAAAAACGAGACTTGTATGGTTTTCTCTAAACTTGGTTATTTCCGCATTTCAATTTGTTCTCGTTCCAAGTATTTCGCTTAAATTGTACGAGTCTCACTAAATTTACTTCACATTTACTTTTGGTTCTGCTACCTGGAAACCCCGTCTGGTTCCTGTCTACCATGCTCGTGGCCTAGTGCATATTACCACTTATTTCTGCCCTTTTTCTGACTTATTTTCCGACCTTATTATTGCTTTTCCCTTATTTCTCCTTTCTGAAAACAATACTTGTATGGTATTGTCCCGCATTTCAATTGGAACTTATTCCATGTTTTCCCCTTAAGTTTATGAGTCTTTCACTAAATATTCTTCGCATTTACTTCTGGTTATGCTCCCTGGAAACTCCTTCGGTTTCCTGTCAGCCATGCTCGTTCCCTACTACACCTCACGACTTATTTCTACCCTTTTCCTGACTTATTTTCCGACCTTATTATTGCTTTTCCCTTATTTCTCCTTTCTGAAAACAAGACTTGTAGGGTATTGTCCCGCATTTCAATTGGAACTTATTCCATGTTTTCCCCTTAAGTTTATGAGTCTTTCCGTAAATATCCTTCGCATTTACTACTGGTTATGCTCCCTGGAAACTCCTTCGGTTTCCTGTCTACCATGCTCGTTCCCTACTACACCTAACGACTTATTTCTACGCGTTTCCTAACTTATTTCCGCCGTTATTATTGCTTTTTCCTTGTTTCACCTTTCTAAAAACGAGACTTGTATGGTTTTGTCTAAACTTGGTTATTTCCGCATTTCAATTTGATCTCGTTCCAAGTTTTTCCCTTACACTGTACGAGTCTTTAACTAAATTTACTTCACATTTGCATTTTGTTCTGCTACCTGGAAATCCCATCTGGTTCCTGTCTACCTTGCTCGTGGCCTAGTGCATATTACCACTTATTTCTGCCCTTTTTCTGACTTATTTTCCGACCTTATTATTGCTTTTCCCTTATTTCTCCTTTCTGAAAACAAGACTTGTATGGTATTGTCCCGCATTTTAATTGGAACTTATTCCATGTTTTCCCCTTAAGTTTATGAGTCTTTCCCTAAATATCCTTCGCATTTACTTCTGGTTATGCTCCCTGGAAACTCCTTCGGTTTCCTATCTACCATGTCCGTTCCCTACTACACCTCATGACTTATTGCTACGCTTTTCCTGACTTATTTCCGCCGTTATTATCGCTTTTTCCTTGTTTCACCTTTCTAAAAATGAGACTTGTATGGTTATGTCCAAACTTGTTTATTTCCGCATTTCAATTTGATCTCGTTCCAAGTTTTTCTCTTACACTGTACAAGTCTTTCACTAAATTTACTTCATATTTACTTTTTGTTCTCGCTACCCGGAAATCCCATCTGGTTCCTGTCTACCTTGCTCGTGGCCTAGTGCATATTACCACTTATTTCTGCCCTTTTTCTAACTTATTTTCCGACCTTATTATTGCTTTTCCCTTATTTCTCCTTTCTAAAAACAAGACTTGTATGGTATTGTCCCGCATTTTAATTGGAACTTATTCCATGTTTTCCCCTTACGTTTATGAGTCTTTCCCTAAATATCCTTCGCATTTACTTCTGGTTATGCTCTCTGGAAACTCCTTTGGTTTCCTGTCTACCATGCTTATTCCCTACTACACCTCACGACTTATTTCTACGCTTTTCCTGACTTATTTCCAACGTTATTATTGCTTTTCCCTTATTTCACGTTTCTAAAAACGAGACTTGTATGGTTTTGTCTAAACTTCGTTATTTCCGCATTTCAATTTGATCTCGTTCCAAGTATTTTCCTTAAATTGTACGAGTCTTTCACTAAATTTACTTCACATTTACTTTTGGTTTCGCTACCCGAAAACTCCTTCGGTTCCCGTCTACCATGCTCGTGGCTTACTTGCAAATTACCACCTATTTCTCGCCCTTTTCCGAACTTATTTTCCGACCTTATTATCGCTTTTCCCTTATATCTCCTTGCTGAAAACAAGATTTGTATGGTATTGTCCCGCATTTCAATTGGAACTTCTTCCATGTTTTCCCCTTATGTTTATGAGTCTTTCACTAAATATTCTTCGCATTTACTTCTTGTTATGCACCCCCCCCCCCTCGTCTACCATGCTCCTTCCCTACTACACCTCACGACTTATTTCTACCCTTTTCCCCGACTTATTTTCCGACCTTATTATTGCTTTTCCCTTATTTCTCCTTTCGAAAACAAGACTTGTAGGGTATTGTCCCGCATTTCAATTGGAACTTATTCCATGTTTTCCCCTTAAGTTTATGAGTCTTTCCGTAAATATCCTTCGCATTTACTACTGGTTGTGCTCCCTGGAAACTCCTTCGGTTTCCTGTCTACCATGCCCGTTCCCTACTACACCTCATGACTTATTTCTACGCTTTTCCTAACTTATTTCCGCCGTTATAATCGCTTTTTCCTTGTTTCACCTTTCTAAAAATGAGACTTGTATGGTTTTGTCCAAACTTGTTTATTTCCGCATTTCAATTTGATCTCGTTCCAAGTTTTTCTCTTACACTGTACAAGTCTTTCACTAAATTTACTTCATATTTACTTTTTGTTCTGCTACCTGGAAATCCCATCTGGTTCCTGTCTACCTTGATCGTGGTTTAGTGCATATTACCACTTATTTCTGCCCTTTTTCTAACTTATTTTCCGACCTTATTATTGCTTTTCCCTTATTTCTCCTTTCTAAAAACAAGACTTGTATGGTATTGTCCCGCATTTTAATTGGAACTTATTCCATGTTTTCCCCTTACGTTTATGAGTCTTTCCCTAAATATCCTTCGCATTTACTTCTGGTTATGCTCCTCCGGAAACTCCTTTGGTTTCCTGTCTACCATGCTTATTCCCTACTACACCTCACGACTTATTTCTACGCTTTTCCTGACTTATTTCCAACGTTATTATTGATTTTCCCTTATTTCACGTTTCTAAAAACGAGACTTGTATGGTTTTGTCTAAACTTCGCTATTTCCGCATTTCAATTTGATCTCGTTCCAAGTATTTTCCTTAAATTGTACGAGTCTTTCACTAAATTTACTTCACATTTACTTTTGGTTCTGCTACCTGAAAACTCGTGCTGGTTCCTGTCTACCATGCTCGTGGCTTACTGCAAATTACCACTTATTTCCCGCCCTTTTTCTGACTTATTTTCCGACCTTATTATCGCTTTTCCCTTATTTCTCCTTGCTGAAAACAAGATTTGTATGGTATTGTCCCGCATTTCAATTGGAACTTCTTCCATGTTTTCCCCTTATGTTTATGAGTCTTTCACTAAATATTCTTCGCATTTACTTCTTTTTATGCGAAGCTGGAAACTCCTTCGGTCTCCTGTCTACCATGCTCGTTCCCTACTACACCTCACGACTTATTTCTACCCTTTTCCTGACTTATTTCCGCCGTTATTATTGCTTTTCCCTTGTTTCCCCTTTGTAAAAACGAGACTTGTATGGTTTTCTCTAAACTTGGTTATTTCCGCATTTCAATTTGTTCTCGTTCCAAGTATTTCCCTTAAATTGTACGAGTCTTTCACTAAATTTACTTCACATTTACTTTTGGTTCTGCTACTTGGAAACTCCCCTCGGTTCCTGTCTACCATGCTCGTGGCTTACTGCAAATTACCACTTATTTCTGCCCTTTTTCTAACTTATTTTCCAACCTTATTATTGCTTTTCCCTTATTTCTCCTTTCTGAAAACAAGACTTGTAGGGTATTGTCCCGCATTTCAATTGGAACTTATTCCATGTTTTCCCCTAAAGTTTATGAGTCTTTCCGTAAATATCCTTCGCATTTACTTCGGTTATGCTCCCTGGAAACTCCTTCGGTTTCCTGTCTACCATGCTCGTTCCCTACTACACCTAACGACTTATTTCTACGCGTTTCCTAACTTATTTCCGTCGTTATTATTGCTTTTTCCTTGTTTCACCTTTCTAAAAACGAGACTTGTATGGTTTTGTCTAAACTTGGTTATTTCCGCATTTCAATTTGATCTCGTTCCAAGTTTTTCCCTTACACTGTATGAGTCTTTCACTAAATTTACTTCACATTTACATTTTGTTCTGTTACCTGGAAATCCAATCTGGTTCTTGTCTACCTTGCTCGTGGCATAGTGCACATTACCACTTATTTCTACCCTTTTTCTTACTTATTTTCCGACCTTATTATTGCTTTTCCCTTATTTCTCCTTTCTGAAAACGAGACTTGTATGGTATTGTCCCGCATTTTAATTGGAACTTATTCCATGTTTTCCCCTTACGTTTATGAGTCTTTCCCTAAATATCCTTCGCATTTACTTCCTGTTATGCTCCTCCGGAAACTCCTTTGGTTTCCCGTCTACCATGCTCGTTCCCTACTACACCTCACGACTTATTTCTACGCTTTTCCCCGCTTTTTCCACGTTATTATTGCTTTTCCCTTATTTCACCTTTCTAAAAACGAGACTTGTATGGTTTTGTCTTAACTTGGTTATTTCCGCATTTCAATTTGATCTCGTTCCAAGTATTTTCCTTAAATTGTACGAGTCTTTCACTAAATTTACTTCACATTTACTTTTGGTTCTCGCTACTTGGAAACTCCCGTCCGGTTCCCGTCTACCATGCTCGTGGCTTACCGAAAATTACCACTTATTTCTCGCCCTTTTTCTCGACTTATTTTCCGACCTTATTATCGCTTTTCCCTTATTTCTCCTTGCCGAAAACAAGACTTGTATGGTATTGTCCCGCATTTCAATTGGAACTTCTTCCATGTTTTCCCCTTAAGTTTATGAGTCTTTCCCTAAATATCCTTCGCATTTACTTGGTTATGCTCCTCCCGAAACTCCTTCGGTTTCCTCGTCTACCATGCTCGTTCCCTACTACACCTCACGACTTATTTCTACGCTTTTCCCCGACTTATTTCCACCGTTATTATTGCTTTTTCCTTGTTTCACCTTTCTAAAAACGAGAATTGTATGGTTTTGTCTAAACTTGGTTATTTCCGCATTTCAATTTGATCTCGTTCCAAGTTTTTCCCTTACACTGTACGAGTCTTTCACTAAATTTACTTCACATTTACTTTTGGTTCTGCTACCTGAAAACTCGTGCTGGTTCCTGTCTACCATGCTCGTGGCTTACTGCAAATTACCACTTATTTCTGCCCATTTTCTGACTTATTTTCCGACCTTATTATCGCTTTTCCCTTATTTCTCCTTTCGAAAACAAGATTTGTATGGTATTGTCCCGCATTTCAATTGGAACTTCTTCCATGTTTTCCCCTTATGTTTATGAGTCTTTCACTAAATATTCTTCGCATTTACTTCTTTGTTATGCGAAGCTGGAAACTCCTTCGGTCTCCTCCGTCTACCATGCTCGTTCCCTACTACACCTCACGACTTATTTCTACCCTTTTCCCCGACTTATTTCCGCCGTTATTATTGCTTTTCCCTTGTTTCCCCTTTGTAAAAACGAGACTTGTATGGTTTTCTCTAAACTTGGTTATTTCCGCATTTCAATTTGTTCTCGTTCCAAGTATTTCCCTTAAATTGTACGAGTCTTTCACTAAATTTACTTCACATTTACTTTTGGTTCTGCTACTTGGAAACTCCTGCTGGTTCCTGTCTACCATGCTCGTGGCTTAGCGCAAATTACCACTTATTTCCGCCCTTTTTCGACTTATTTTCCGACCTTATTATTGCTTTTCCCTTATTTCTCCTTGCTGAAAACAAGACTTGTATGGTATTGTCCCGCATTTCAATTGGAACTTCTTCCGAGTTTTCCCCTTAAGTTTATGAGTCTTTCCCTAAATATCCTTCGCATTTACTTCTGCTAATGCTCCCTGGAAACTCCTTCGGTTTCCTGTCTATCATGCTCTTTCCCTACTACACCTCACGACTTATTTCTACGCTTTCCGCCCGTTATTATTGCTTTTTCCTTGTTTCACCTTTCTAAAAACGAGACTTGTATGGTTTTGTCTAAACTTGGTTATTTCCGCATTTCAATTTGATCTCGTTCCAAGTTTTTCCCTTCACACTGTACGAGTCTTTCACTAAATTTACTTCACATTTACATTTTGTTCTGCTACCTGGAAATCCCATCTGGTTCCTGTCTACCTTGCTCGTGGCCTAGTGCATATTACCACTTTTTTCTGCCCTTTTTCTTACTTATTTTCCGACCTTATTATTGCTTTTCCCTTATTTCTCCTTTCTGAAAACAAGACTTGTATGGTATTGTCCCGCATTTTAATTGGAACTTATTCCATGTTTTCCCCTTACGTTTATGAGCCTTTCCCTAAATATCCTACGCATTTACTTCTGGTTATGCTCCCTGGAAACTCCTTTGGTTTCCTGTCTACCATGCTCGTTCCCTACTACACCTCACGACTTATTTCTAGGCTTTTCCCCGACTTATTTCCAACGTTATTATTGCTTTTCCCATATTTCACCTTTCTAAAAACGAGACTTGTATGGTTTTGTCTTAACTTGGTTATTTCCGCATTTCAATTTGATCTCGTTCCAAGTATTTTCCTTAAATTGTACGAGTCTTTCACTAAATTTACTTCACATTTACTTTTGGTTCTGCTACCTGGAAACTCCTGCTGGTTCCTGTCTACCATGCTCGTGGCTTACTGCAAATTACCACTTATTTCTGCCCTTTTTCTTACTTATTTTCCGACCTTATTATCGCTTTTCCCTTATTTCTCCTTGCTGAAAACAAGACTTGTATGGTATTGTCCCGCATTTCAATTGGAACTTCTTCCATGTTTTCCCCTTATGTTTAAGAGTCTTTCCCTAAATATCCTTCGCATTTACTTCTGGTTATGCTCCCTGGAAACTCCTTCGGTTTCCTACCTACCATGCTCGTTCCCTACTACACCTCACGACTTATTTCTACGCCCGTTATTATTGCTTTTTCCTTGTTTCACCTTTCTAAAAACGAGACTTGTATGGTTTTGTCTAAACTTGGTTATTTCCGCATTTCAATTTGATCTCGTTCCAAGTTTTTCCCTTACCTTGTACGAGTCTTTCACTAAATTTACTTCACATTTACATTTTGTTGTGCTACCTGGAAATACCATCATCGGTTCTTGTCTACCTTGCTCGTGGCCAGTGCATATTACCACTTATTTCTCGCCCTTTTTCGTACTTATTTTCCGACCTTATTATTGCTTTTCCCTTATTTCTCCTTTCTAAAACAAGACTTGTATGGTATTGTCCCGCATTTCAATTGGAACTTATTCCATGTTTTCCCCCTTACGTTTATGAGTCTTTCCCTAAATATCCTTCGCATTTACTTCTGGTTATGCTCCCTGGAAACTCCTTCGGTTTCCTGTCTACCATGCTCGTTCCCTACTACACCTCACGACTTATTTCTACGCTTTTCCTGACTTATTTCCACCGTTATTATTGCTTTTTCCTTGTTTCACCTTTCTAAAAACGAGACTTGTATGGTTTTGTCTAAACTTGGTTATTTCCGCATTTCAATTTGATCTCGTTCCAAGTTTTTCCCTTACACCGTACGAGTCTTTCACTAAATTTACTTCACATTTACATTTTGTTCTCGCTACCCGGAAATCCCATCCGGTTCCCGTCTACCTTGCTCGTGGCCTAGTGCATATTACCACTTATTTTTCGCCCTTTTTCTTACTTATTTTCCGACCTTATTATTGCTTTTCCCTTATTTCTCCTTTCGAAAAACAAGACTTGTATGGTATTGTCCCGCATTTTAATTGGAACTTATTCCATGTTTTCCCCTTACGTTTATGAGTCTTTCCCTAAATATCCTTCGCATTTACTTCGTTTATGCTCCTCGGAAACTCCTTTGGTTTCCCGTCTACCATGCTCGTTCCCTACTACACCTCACGACTTATTTCTACGCTTTTCCTGACTTATTTCCAACGTTATTATTGCTTTTCCCTTATTTCACCTTTCTAAAAACGAGACTTGTATGGTTTTGTCTAAACTTGGTTATTTCCGCATTTCAATTTGATCTCGTTCCAAGTATTTTCCTTAAATTGTACGAGTCTTTCACTAAATTTACTTCACATTTACTTTTGGTTCTGCTACCTGGAAACTCCGTCTGGTTCCTGTCTACCATGCTCGTGGCTTCCGCAATTACCACTTATTTCCTCGCCCTTTTTCGACTTATTTTCCGACCTTATTATCGCTTTTCCCTTATTTCTCCTTTCCGAAAACAAGACTTGTATGGTATTGTCCCGCATTTCAATTGGAACTTCTTCCATGTTTTCCCCTTAAGTTTATGAGTCTTTCCCTAAATATCCTTCGCATTTACTTCTGGTTATGCTCCCTGGAAACTCCTTCGGTTTCCTGCTACCATGCTCGTTCCCTATTACACCTCACGACTTATTTCTACGCCCGCTTATTTCGCTATTATTGCTTTTCCCTTGTTTCACCTTTCTAAAAACGAGACTTGTATGGTTTTGTCTAAACTTGGTTATTTCCGCATTTCAATTTGATCTCGTTCCAAGTTTTTCCCTTACATCGTACGAGTCTTTCACTAAATTTACTTCACATTTACATTTTGTTACGGCTACCCGGAAATCCCATCTCGGTTCCTGTCTACCTTGCTCGTGGCCTAGTGCATATTACCACTTATTTCTACGCCCTTTTTCTTACTTATTTTCCGACCTTATTATTGCTTTTCCCTTATTTCTCCTTTCGAAAACAAGACTTGTATGGTATTGTCCCGCATTTTAATTGGAACTTATTCCATGTTTTCCCCTTACGTTTATGAGTCTTTCCCTAAATATCCTTCGCATTTACTTGGTTATGCTCCACGGAAACTCCTTTGGTTTCCTGTCTACCATGCTCGTTCCCTACTACACCTCACGACTTATTTCTACGCTTTTCCCCGACTTATTTCCAACGTTATTATTGCTTTTCCCTTATTTCACCTTTCTAAAAACGAGACTTGTATGGTTTTGTCTTAACTTGGTTATTTCCGCATTTCAATTTGATCTCGTTCCAAGTATTTTCCTTAAATTGTACGAGTCTTTCACTAAATTTACTTCACATTTACTTTTGGTTCTCGCTACTTGGAAACTCCTTGCGTTCCTGTCTACCATGCTCGTGGCTTCTTGCAAATTACCACTTATTTCCTGCCCTTTTTCGACTTATTTTCCGACCTTATTATCGCTTTTCCCTTATTTCTCCTTGCTTGAAAACAAGACTTGTATGGTATTGTCCCGCATTTCAATTGGAACTTCTTCCATGTTTTCCCCTTAAGTTTATGAGTCTTTCCCTAAATATCCTTCGCATTTACTTCTGGTTATGCTCCCTGGAAACTCCTTCGGTTTCCTGTCTACCATGCTCGTTCCCTACTACACCTCACGACTTATTTCTACGCTTTTCCTGACTTATTTCCGCCGTTATTATTGCTTTTTCCTTGTTTCACCTTTCTAAAAACGAGACTTGTATGGTTTTGTCTAAACTTGGTTATTTCCGCATTTCAATTTGATCTCGTTCCAAGTTTTTCCTTACATTGTACGAGTCTTTCACTAAATTTACTTCACATTTACATTTTGTTCTGCTACCTGGAAATCCCATCTAGTTCCTGTCTACCTTGCTCGTGGCCTAGTGCATATTACCACTTATTTCTGCCCTTTTTCTTACTTATTTTCCGACCTTATTATTGCTTTTCCCTTATTTCTCCTTTCTGAAAACAAGACTTGTATGGTATTGTCCCGCATTTTAATTGGAACTTATTCCATGTTTTCCCCTTACGTTTATGAGCCTTTCACTAAATATCCTTCGCATTTACTTCTGATTATGCTCCTTGGAAACTCCTTTGGTTTCCTGTCTACCATGCTCGTTCCCTACTACACCTCACGACTTATTTCTACGCTTTTCCTGACTTATTTCCAACGTTATTATTGCTTTTCCCTTATTTCACCTTTCTAAAAACGAGACTTGTATGGTTTTGTCTTAACTTGGTTATTTCCGCATTTCAATTTGATCTCGTTCCAAGTATTTTCCTTAAATTGTACGAGTCTTTCACTAAATTTACTTCACATTTACTTTTGGTTACGCTACTTGGAAACTCCGTCGGTTCTCGTCTACCATGCTCGTGGCTTACTGCAAATTACCACTTATTTCTCGCCCTTTTTCTTACTTATTTTCCGACCTTATTATCGCTTTTCCCTTATTTCTCCTTGCTTGAAAACAAGACTTGTATGGTATTGTCCCGCATTTCAATTGGAACTTCTTCCATGTTTTCCCCTTAAGTTTATGAGTCTTTCCCTAAATATCCTTCGCATTTACTTGGTTATGCTCCCCGGAAACTCCTTCGGTTTCTGTCTACCATGCTCGTTCCCTACTACACCTCACGACTTATTTCTACGCTTTTGTTTCCCCGTTATTATTGCTTTTTCCTTGTTTCACCTTTCTAAAAACGAGACTTGTATGGTTTTGTCTAAACTTGGTTATTTCCGCATTTCAATTTGATCTCGTTCCAAGTTTTTCCTTACACCGTACGAGTCTTTCACTAAATTTACTTCACATTTACATTTTGTTCTCGCTACCCGGAAATCCCATCACGGTTCCCGTCTACCTTGCTCGTGGCCTAGTGCATATTACCACTTATTTCTCGCCCTTTTTCTTACTTATTTTCCGACCTTATTATTGCTTTTCCCTTATTTCTCCTTTCGAAAACAAGACTTGTATGGTATTGTCCCGCATTTTAATTGGAACTTATTCCATGTTTTCCCCTTACGTTTATGAGCCTTTCCCTAAATATCCTTCGCATTTACTTCTGGTTATGCTCCCTGGAAACTCCTTTGGTTTCCTGTCTACCATGCTCGTTCCCTACTACACCTCACGACTTATTTCTACGCTTTTCCTGACTTATTTCCAACGTTATTATTGCTTTTCCCTTATTTCACCTTTCTAAAAACGAGACTTGTATGGTTTTGTCTTAACTTGGTTATTTCCGCATTTCAATTTGATCTCGTTCCAAGTATTTTCCTTAAATTGTACGAGTCTTTCACTAAATTTACTTCACATTTACTTTTGGTTCTCGCTACTTGGAAACTCTGCCTGGTTCCTGTCTACCATGCTCGTGGCTTACTGCAAATTACCACTTATTTCTGCCCTTTTTCTGACTTATTTTCCGACCTTATTATCGCTTTTCCCTTATTTCTCCTTGCTGAAAACAAGACTTGTATGGTATTGTCCCGCATTTCAATTGGAACTTCTTCCATGTTTTCCCCTTAAGTTTATGAGTCTTTCCCTAAATATCCTTCGCATTTACTTGGTTATGCTCCCCGGAAACTCCTTCGGTTTCCTACCTACCATGCTCGTTCCCTACTACACCTCACGACTTATTTCTACGCTTTTCGACTTTTTCCCGTTATTATTGCTTTTTCCTTGTTTCACCTTTCTAAAAACGAGACTTGTATGGTTTTGTCTAAACTTGGTTATTTCCGCATTTCAATTTGATCTCGTTCCAAGTTTTTCCCTTACAACTGTACGAGTCTTTCACTAAATTTACTTCACATTTACATTTTGTTCTGCTACCTGGAAATCCCATCTGGTTCCTGTCTACCTTGCTCGTGGCCTAGTGCATATTACCACTTATTTCTGCCCTTTTTCTTACTTATTTTCCGACCTTATTATTGCTTTTCCCTTATTTCTCCTTTCTGAAAACAAGACTTGTATGGTATTGTCCCGCATTTTAATTGGAACTTATTCCATGTTTTCCCCTTACGTTTATGAGCCTTTCCCTAAATATCCTTCGCATTTACTTCGGTTATGCTCCCCGGAAACTCCTTTGGTTTCCTCGTCTACCATGCTCGTTCCCTACTACACCTCACGACTTATTTCAACGCTTTTCCTGACTTATTTCCAACGTTATTATTGCTTTTCCCTTATTTCACCTTTCTAAAAACGAGACTTGTATGGTTTTGTCTTAACTTGGTTATTTCCGCATTTCAATTTGATCTCGTTCCAAGTATTTTCCTTAAATTGTACGAGTCTTTCACTAAATTTACTTCACATTTACTTTTGGTTCTCGCTACTTGGAAACTCCTGCCGGTTCCCGTCTACCATGCTCGTGGCTTACTTGCAAATTACCACTTATTTCTCGCCCTTTTTCTGACTTATTTTCCGACCTTATTATCGCTTTTCCCTTATTTCTCCTTGCTGAAAACAAGACTTGTATGGTATTGTCCCGCATTTCAATTGGAACTTCTTCCATGTTTTCCCCTTAAGTTTATGAGTCTTTCCCTAAATATCCTTCGCATTTACTTGGGTTATGCTCCCCGGAAACTCCTTCGGTTTCCTCGTCTACCATGCTCGTTCCCTACTACACCTCACGACTTATTTCTACGCTTTTCCTGACTTATTTCCACCGTTATTATTGCTTTTTCCTTGTTTCACCTTTCTAAAAACGAGACTTGTATGGTTTTGTCTAAACTTGGTTATTTCCGCATTTCAATTTGATCTCGTTCCAAGTTTTTCCCTTACACTGTACGAGTCTTTCACTAAATTTACTTCACATTTACATTTTGTTCTGCTACCTGGAAATCCCATCTGGTTCTCGTCTACCTTGCTCGTGGCCTAGTGCATATTACCACTTATTTCTCGCCCTTTTTCTTACTTATTTTCCGACCTTATTATTGCTTTTCCCTTATTTCTCCTTTCGAAAACAAGACTTGTATGGTATTGTCCCGCATTTTAATTGGAACTTATTCCATGTTTTCCCCTTACGTTTATGAGCCTTTCCCTAAATATCCTTCGCATTTACTTCGGTTATGCTCCCCGGAAACTCCTTTGGTTTCTCGTCTACCATGCTCGTTCCCTACTACACCTCACGACTTATTTCTACGCTTTTCCCGACTTATTTCCAACGTTATTATTGCTTTTCCCTTATTTCACCTTTCTAAAAACGAGACTTGTATGGTTTTGTCTTAACTTGGTTATTTCCGCATTTCAATTTGATCTCGTTCCAAGTATTTTCCTTAAATTGTACGAGTCTTTCACTAAATTTACTTCACATTTACTTTTGGTTCTGCTACTTGGAAACTCCTGCTGGTTCCTGTCTACCATGCTCGTGGCTTACTGCAAATTACCACTTATTTCTGCCCTTTTTCTGACTTATTTTCCGACCTTATTATCGCTTTTCCCTTATTTCTCCTTGCTGAAAACAAGACTTGTATGGTATTGTCCCGCATTTCAATTGGAACTTCTTCCATGTTTTCCCCTTAAGTTTATGAGTCTTTCCCTAAATATCCTTCGCATTTACTTGGTTATGCTCCCTGGAAACTCCTTCGGTTTCCTACCTACCATGCTCGTTCCCTACTACACCTCACGACTTATTTCTACGCCCGTTATTATTGCTTTTTCCTTGTTTCACCTTTCTAAAAACGAGACTTGTATGGTTTTGTCTAAACTTGGTTATTTCCGCATTCAATTTGATCTCGTTCCAAGTTTTTCCCTTACGCATCCACAA
Source organism: Linum usitatissimum (assembly GCA_030674075.2). Classification (NCBI taxonomy): domain Eukaryota; kingdom Viridiplantae; phylum Streptophyta; class Magnoliopsida; order Malpighiales; family Linaceae; genus Linum; species Linum usitatissimum. The sequence goes on along the minus strand of JAUJYP020000297.1, from coordinate 37,846 downwards.
ACCCCCCTTCGACTGGTTATGCTCCGGAAACTCCTTCGGTTTCCTGTCTACCATGCTCGTTCCCTACTACACCTCACGACTTATTTCTACGCTTTTCCTGACTTATTTCCACCGTTATTATTGCTTTTTCCTTGTTTCACCTTTCTAAAAACGAGAATTGTATGGTTTTGTCTAAACTTGGTTATTTCCGCATTTCAATTTGATCTCGTTCCAAGTTTTTCCCCTACACTGTACGAGTCTTTCACTAAATTTACTTCACATTTACATTTTGTTCCGCTACCTGGAAATCCCATCTGGTTCCTGTCTACCTTGCTCGTGGCCTAGTCCATATTACCACTTATTTTTGCCCTTTTTCTTACTTATTTTCCGACCTTATTATTGCTTTTCCCTTATTTCTCCTTTCGAAAACAAGACTTGTATGGTATTGTCCCGCATTTTAATTGGAACTTATTCCATGTTTTCCCCTTACGTTTATGAGTCTTTCCCTAAATATCCTTCGCATTTACTTCCGGTTATGCTCCCCGGAAACTCCTTTGGTTTCCTCGTCTACCATGCTCGTTCCCTACTACACCTCACGTCTTATTTCTACGCTTTTCCTGACTTATTTCCAACGTTATTATTGCTTTTCCCTTATTTCACCTTTCTAAAAACGAGACTTGTATGGGTTTGTCTTAACTTGGTTATTTCTGCATTTCAATTTGATCTCGTTCCAAGTATTTTCCTTAAATTGTACGAGTCTTTCACTAAATTTACTTCACATTTACTTTTGGTTCTGCTACCTGGAAACTCCTACTGGTTCATGTCTACCATGCTCGTGGCTTACTGCAAATTACCACTTATTTTTGCCCTTTTTCTGACTTATTTTCCGACCTTATTATCGCTTTTCCCTTATTTCTCCTTGCTGAAAACAAGACTTGTATGGTATTGTCCCGCATTTCAATTGGAACTTCTTCCATGTTTTCCCCTTAAGTTTATGAGTCTTTCCCTAAATATCCTTCGCATTTACTTGTTATGCTCCCCGGAAACTCCTTCGGTTTCCTTCTACCATGCTCGTTCCCTACTACACCTCACGACTTATTTCTACGCCCGTTATTATTGCTTTTTCCTTGTTTCACCTTTCTAAAAACGAGACTTGTATGGTTTTGTCTAAACTTGGTTATTTCCGCATTTCAATTTGATCTCGTTCCAAGTTTTTCCCTTACACTGTACGAGTCTTTCACTAAATTTACTGCACATTTACATTTTGTTGTGCTACCTGGAAATACCATCTGGTTCCTGTCTACCTTGCTCGTGGCCTAGTGCATATTACCACTTATTTCTGCCCTTTTTCTTACTTATTTTCCGACCTTATTATTGCTTTTCCCTTATTTCTCCTTTCTGAAAACAAGACTTGTATGGTATTGTCCCGCACTTTAATTGGAACTTATTCCATGTTTTCCCCTTACGTTTATGAGCCTTTCCCTAAATATCCTTCGCATTTACTTCTGGTTATGCTCCCTGGAAACTCTTTTGGTTTCCTGTCTACCATGCTCGTTCCCTACTACACCTCACGACTTATTTCAACGCTTTTCCTGACTTATTTCCAACGTTATTATTGCTTTTCCCTTATTTCACCTTTCTAAAAACGAGACTTGTATGGTTTTGTCTTAACTTGGTTATTTCCGCATTTCAATTTGATCTCGTTCCAAGTATTTTCCTTAAATTGTACGAGTCTTTCACTAAATTTACTTCACATTTACTTTTGGTTATCGCCTACTTGGAAACTCCTGCTGGTTCCTGTCTACCATGCTCGTGGCTTACTGCAAATTACCACTTATTTCTGCCCTTTTTCTGACTTATTTTCCGACCTTATTATCGCTTTTCCCTTATTTCTCCTTGCTGAAAACAAGACTTGTATGGTATTGTCCCGCATTTCAATTGGAACTTCTTCCATGTTTTCCCCTTAAGTTTATGAGTCTTTCCCTAAATATCCTTCGCATTTACTTCTGGTTATGCTCCCTGGAAACTCCTTCGGTTTCCTGTCTACCATGCTCGTTCCCTACTACACCTCACGACTTATTTCTACGCTTTTCCTGACTTATTTCCACCGTTATTATTGCTTTTTCCTTGTTTCACCTTTCTAAAAACGAGAATTGTATGGTTTTGTCTAAACTTGGTTATTTCCGCATTTCAATTTGATCTCGTTCCAAGTTTTTCCCCTACACTGTACGAGTCTTTCACTAAATTTACTTCACATTTACATTTTGTTCTCGCTACCCGGAAATCCCATCCGGTTCACGTCTACCTTGCTCGTGGCCTAGTGCATATTACCACTTATTTTTGCCCTTTTTCTTACTTATTTTCCGACCTTATTATTGCTTTTCCCTTATTTCTCCTTTCGAAAACAAGACTTGTATGGTATTGTCCCGCATTTTAATTGGAACTTATTCCATGTTTTCCCCTTACGTTTATGAGTCTTTCCCTAAATATCCTTCGCATTTACTTCTGGTTATGCTCCCTGGAAACTCCTTTGGTTTCCTGTCTACCATGCTCGTTCCCTACTACACCTCACGACTTATTTCTACGCTTTTCCTGACTTATTTCCAACGTTATTATTGCTTTTCCCTTATTTCACCTTTCTAAAAACGAGACTTGTATGGTTTTGTCTTAACTTGGTTATTTCCGCATTTCAATTTGATCTCGTTCCAAGTATTTTCCTTAAATTGTACGAGTCTTTCACTAAATTTACTTCACATTTACTTTTGGTTCTCGCTACTCGGAAACTCCCGCCGGTTCACGTCTACCATGCTCGTGGCTTACCGCAAATTACCACTTATTTCTGCCCTTTTTCTGACTTATTTTCCGACCTTATTATCGCTTTTCCCTTATTTCTCCTTGCTGAAAACAAGACTTGTATGGTATTGTCCCGCATTTCAATTGGAACTTCTTCCATGTTTTCCCCTTACGTTTAAGAGTCTTTCCCTAAATATCCTTCGCATTTACTTCTGGTTATGCTCCCTGGAAACTCCTTCGGTTTCCTACCTACCATGCTCGTTCCCTACTACACCTCACGACTTATTTCTACGCCCGTTATTATTGCTTTTTCCTTGTTTCACCTTTCTAAAAACGAGACTTGTATGGTTTTGTCTAAACTTGGTTATTTCCGCATTTCAATTTGATCTCGTTCCAAGTTTTTCCCTTACACTGTACGAGTCTTTCACTAAATTTACTGCACATTTACATTTTGTTGTGCTACCTGGAAATACCATCTGGTTCCTGTCTACCTTGCTCGTGGCCTAGTGCATATTACCACTTATTTCTGCCCTTTTTCTTACTTATTTTCCGACCTTATTATTGCTTTTCCCTTATTTCTCCTTTCGAAAACAAGACTTGTATGGTATTGTCCCGCATTTTAATTGGAACTTATTCCATGTTTTCCCCTTACGTTTATGAGCCTTTCCCTAAATATCCTTCGCATTTACTTCGGTTATGCTCCCCGGAAACTCCTTTGGTTTCCCCTCTACCATGCTCGTTCCCTACTACACCTCACGACTTATTTCTACGCTTTTCCTGACTTATTTCCAACGTTATTATTGCTTTTCCCTTATTTCACCTTTCTAAAAACGAGACTTGTATGGTTTTGTCTTAACTTGGTTATTTCCGCATTTCAATTTGATCTCGTTCCAAGTATTTTCCTTAAATTGTACGAGTCTTTCACTAAATTTACTTCACATTTACTTTTGGTTCTGCTACTTGGAAACTCCCATATGGTTCCTGTCTACCATGCTCGTGGCTTACTGCAAATTACCACTTATTTCTGCCCTTTTTCTGACTTATTTTCCGACCTTATTATTGCTTTTCCCTTATTTCTCCTTGCTGAAAACAAGACTTGTATGGTATTGTCCCGCATTTCAATTGGAACTTCTTCCATGTTTTCCCCTTAAGTTTATGAGTCTTTCCCTAAATATCCTTCGCATTTACTTCGGTTATGCTCCCCGGAAACTCCTTCGGTTTCCTCGTCTACCATGCTCGTTCCCTACTACACCTCACGACTTATTTCTACGCTTTTCCCCGACTTATTTCCACCGTTATTATTGCTTTTTCCTTGTTTCACCTTTCTAAAAACGAGACTTGTATGGTTTTGTCTAAACTTGGTTATTTCCGCATTTCAATTTGATCTCGTTCCAAGTTTTTCCCTTACATTGTACGAGTCTTTCACTAAATTTACTTCACATTTACATTTTGTTCTCGCTACCTGGAAATCCCATCTGGTTCCTGTCTACCTTGCTCGTGGCCTAGTCCATATTACCACTTATTTTTGCCCTTTTTCTTACTTATTTTCCGACCTTATTATTGCTTTTCCCTTATTTCTCCTTTCTGAAAACAAGACTTGTATGGTATTGTCCCGCATTTTAATTGGAACTTATTCCATGTTTTCCCCTTACGTTTATGAGTCTTTCCCTAAATATCCTTCGCATTTACTTCTTTTTATGCTCCCCGGAAACTCCTTTGGTTTCCTCGTCTACCATGCTCGTTCCCTACTACACCTCACGACTTATTTCTACGCTTTTCCTGACTTATTTCCAACGTTATTATTGCTTTTCCCTTATTTCACCTTTCTAAAAACGAGACTTGTATGGTTTTGTCTTAACTTGGTTATTTCCGCATTTCAATTTGATCTCGTTCCAAGTATTTTCCTTAAATTGTACGAGTCTTTCACTAAATTTACTTCACATTTACTTTTGGTTCTCGCTACTTGGAAACTCCCCGCCGGTTCCCGTCTACCATGCTCGTGGCTTACTGCAAATTACCACTTATTTTTGCCCTTTTTCTGACTTATTTTCCGACCTTATTATCGCTTTTCCCTTATTTCTCCTTGCTGAAAACAAGACTTATATGGTATTGTCCCGCATTTCAATTGGAACTTCTTCCATGTTTTCCCCTAAATTTTATGAGTCTTTCCCTAAATATCCTTCGCATTTACTTCTGGTTATGCTCCCTGGAAACTCCTTCGGTTTCCGTCTACCATGCTCGTTCCCTACTACACCTCACGACTTATTTCTACGCTTTTCCTGACTTATTTCCACCGTTATTATTGCTTTTTCCTTGTTTCACCTTTCTAAAAACGAGACTTGTATGGTTTTGTCTAAACTTGGTTATTTCCGCATTTCAATTTGATCTCGTTCCAAGTTTTTCCCTTACACTGTACGAGTCTTTCACTAAATTTACTTCACATTTACATTTTGTTCTGCTACCTGGAAATCCCATCTGGTTCCTGTCTACCTTGCTCGTGGCCTAGTGCATATTACCACTTATTTCTGCCCTTTTTCTTACTTATTTTCCGACCTTATTATTGCTTTTCCCTTATTTCTCCTTTCGAAAACAAGACTTGTATGGTATTGTCCCGCATTTTAATTGGAACTTATTCCATGTTTTCCCCTTACGTTTATGAGCCTTTCCCTAAATATCCTTCGCATTTACTTCGGTTATGCTCCCTGGAAACTCTTTTGGTTTCCTGTCTACCATGCTCGTTCCCTACTACACCTCACGACTTATTTCAACGCTTTTCCTGACTTATTTCCAACGTTATTATTGCTTTTCCCTTATTTCACCTTTCTAAAAACGAGACTTGTATGGTTTTGTCTTAACTTGGTTATTTCCGCATTTCAATTTGATCTCGTTCCAAGTATTTTCCTTAAATTGTACGAGTCTTTCACTAAATTTACTTCACATTTACTTTTGGTTCTCGCTACTTGGAAAACTCCTCGCCGGTTCCCGTCTACCATGCTCGTGGCTTACCGCAAATTACCACTTATTTCCTCGCCCTTTTTCGGACTTATTTTCCGACCTTATTATCGCTTTTCCCTTATTTCTCCTTGCCGAAAACAAGACTTGTATGGTATTGTCCCGCATTTCAATTGGAACTTCTTCCATGTTTTCCCCTTAAGTTTATGAGTCTTTCCCTAAATATCCTTCGCATTTACTTGGTTATGCTCCCCGGAAACTCCTTCGGTTTCTGTCTACCATGCTCGTTCCCTACTACACCTCACGACTTATTTCTACGCTTTTCCTGACTTATTTCCACCGTTATTATTGCTTTTTCCTTGTTTCACCTTTCTAAAAACGAGACTTGTATGGTTTTGTCTAAACTTGGTTATTTCCGCATTTCAATTTGATCTCGTTCCAAGTTTTTCCCTTACACTGTACGAGTCTTTCACTAAATTTACTTCACATTTACATTTTGTTCTGCTACCTGGAAATCCCATCTGGTTCCTGTCTACCTTGCTCGTGGCCTAGTGCATATTACCACTTATTTCTGCCCTTTTTCTTACTTATTTTCCGACCTTATTATTGCTTTTCCCTTATTTCTCCTTTCTGAAAACAAGACTTGTATGGTATTGTCCCGCATTTTAATTGGAACTTATTCCATGTTTTCCCCTTACGTTTATGAGTCTTTCCCTAAATATCCTTCGCATTTACTTGGTTATGCTCCCCGGAAACTCCTTTGGTTTCTCGTCTACCATGCTCGTTCCCTACTACACCTCACGACTTATTTCTACGCTTTTCCCCGACTTATTTCCAACGTTATTATTGCTTTTCCCTTATTTCACCTTTCTAAAAACGAGACTTGTATGGTTTTGTCTTAACTTGGTTATTTCCGCATTTCAATTTGATCTCGTTCCAAGTATTTTCCTTAAATTGTACGAGTCTTTCACTAAATTTACTTCACATTTACTTTTGGTTCTCGCTACTTGGAAACTCCCGCCGGTTCCCGTCTACCATGCTCGTGGCTTACCGCAAATTACCACTTATTTCGCCCTTTTTCCGACTTATTTTCCGACCTTATTATCGCTTTTCCCTTATTTCTCCTTGCTGAAAACAAGACTTGTATGGTATTGTCCCGCATTTCAATTGGAACTTCTTCCATGTTTTCCCCTTAAGTTTATGAGTCTTTCCCTAAATATCCTTCGCATTTACTTCTGGTTATGCTCCCTGGAAACTCCTTCGGTTTCCTGTCTACCATGCTCGTTCCCTACTACACCTCACGACTTATTTCTACGCCCGTTATTATTGCTTTTCCCTTGTTTCACCTTTCTAAAAACGAGACTTGTATGGTTTTGTCTAAACTTGGTTATTTCCGCATTTCAATTTGATCTCGTTCCAAGTTTTTCCCTTACACTGTACGAGTCTTTCACTAAATTTACTTCACATTTACATTTTGTTCTGCTACCTGGAAATCCCATCTGGTTCCTGTCTACCTTGCTCGTGGCCTAGTGCATATTACCACTTATTTCTGCCCTTTTTCTTACTTATTTTCCGACCTTATTATTGCTTTTCCCTTATTTCTCCTTTCTGAAAACAAGACTTGTATGGTATTGTCCCGCATTTTAATTGGAACTTATTCCATGTTTTCCCCTTACGTTTATGAGCCTTTCCCTAAATATCCTTCGCATTTACTTCTGGTTATGCTCCCTGGAAACTCCTTTGGTTTCCTGTCTACCATGCTCGTTCCCTACTACACCTCACGACTTATTTCAACGCTTTTCCTGACTTATTTCCAACGTTATTATTGCTTTTCCCTTATTTCACCTTTCTAAAAACGAGACTTGTATGGTTTTGTCTTAACTTGGTTATTTCCGCATTTCAATTTGATCTCGTTCCAAGTATTTTCCTTAAATTGTACGAGTCTTTCACTAAATTTACTTCACATTTACTTTTGGTTCTCGCTACTTGGAAACTCCCCGCCGGTTCCCGTCTACCATGCTCGTGGCTTACCGCAAATTACCACTTATTTCTCGCCCTTTTTCTCACTTATTTTCCGACCTTATTATCGCTTTTCCCTTATTTCTCCTTGCTGAAAACAAGACTTGTATGGTATTGTCCCGCATTTCAATTGGAACTTCTTCCATGTTTTCCCCTTAAGTTTATGAGTCTTTCCCTAAATATCCTTCGCATTTACTTCTGGTTATGCTCCCTGGAAACTCCTTCGGTTTCCGTCTACCATGCTCGTTCCCTACTACACCTCACGACTTATTTCTACGCTTTTCCTGACTTATTTCCACCGTTATTATTGCTTTTTCCTTGTTTCACCTTTCTAAAAACGAGACTTGTATGGTTTTGTCTAAACTTGGTTATTTCCGCATTTCAATTTGATCTCGTTCCAAGTTTTTCCCTTACACTTGTACGAGTCTTTCACTAAATTTACTTCACATTTACATTTTGTTCTCGCTACCCGGAAATCCCATCCGGTTCCCGTCTACCTTGCTCGTGGCCTAGTGCATATTACCACTTATTTCTCGCCCTTTTTCTTACTTATTTTCCGACCTTATTATTGCTTTTCCCTTATTTCTCCTTTCGAAAACAAGACTTGTATGGTATTGTCCCGCATTTTAATTGGAACTTATTCCATGTTTTCCCCTTACGTTTATGAGTCTTTCCCTAAATATCCTTCGCATTTACTTCTTGTTATGCTCCCCGGAAACTCCTTTGGTTTCCTCGTCTACCATGCTCGTTCCCTACTACACCTCACGACTTATTTCTACGCTTTTCCCCGACTTATTTCCAACGTTATTATTGCTTTTCCCTTATTTCACCTTTCTAAAAACGAGACTTGTATGGTTTTGTCTTAACTTGGTTATTTCCGCATTTCAATTTGATCTCGTTCCAAGTATTTTCCTTAAATTGTACGAGTCTTTCACTAAATTTACTTCACATTTACTTTTGGTTCTCGCTACTTGGAAACTCCCGCCGGTTCCCGTCTACCATGCTCGTGGCTTACCGCAAATTACCACTTATTTCCTCGCCCTTTTTCCGACTTATTTTCCGACCTTATTATCGCTTTTCCCTTATTTCTCCTTGCCGAAAACAAGACTTGTATGGTATTGTCCCGCATTTCAATTGGAACTTCTTCTATGTTTTCCCCTTAAGTTTATGAGTCTTTCCCTAAATATCCTTCGCATTTACTTCTGGTTATGCTCCCTGGAAACTCCTTCGGTTTCCTGTCGACCATGCTCGTTCCCTACTACACCTCACGACTTATTTCTATTCCGCCCGTTATTATTGCTTTTCCCTTGTTTCACCTTTCTAAAAACGAGACTTGTATGGTTTTGTCTAAACTTGGTTATTTCCGCATTTCAATTTGATCTCGTTCCAAGTTTTTCCCTTACACTGTACGAGTCTTTCACTAAATTTACTTCACATTTACATTTTGTTCTCGCTACCCGGAAATCCCATCCGGTTCCCGTCTACCTTGCTCGTGGCCTAGTGCATATTACCACTTATTTCTCGCCCTTTTTCTTACTTATTTTCCGACCTTATTATTGCTTTTCCCTTATTTCTCCTTTCTGAAAACAAGACTTGTATGGTATTGTCCCGCATTTTAATTGGAACTTATTCCATGTTTTCCCCTTACGTTTATGAGCCTTTCCCTAAATATCCTTCGCATTTACTTCTGGTTATGCTCCCTGGAAACTCCTTTGGTTTCCTGTCTACCATGCTCGTTCCCTACTACACCTCACGACTTATTTCTAGGCTTTTCCTGACTTATTTCCAACGTTATTATTGCTTTTCCCTTATTTCACCTTTCTAAAAACGAGACTTGTATGGTTTTGTCTTAACTTGGTTATTTCCGCATTTCAATTTGATCTCGTTCCAAGTATTTTCCTTAAATTGTACGAGTCTTTCACTAAATTTACTTCACATTTACTTTTGGTTCTCGCTACTTGGAAACTCCCGCCGGTTCCCGTCTACCATGCTCGTGGCTTACCGCAAATTACCACTTATTTCCGCCCTTTTTCCGACTTATTTTCCGACCTTATTATCGCTTTTCCCTTATTTCTCCTTGCCGAAAACAAGACTTGTATGGTATTGTCCCGCATTTCAATTGGAACTTCTTCCATGTTTTCCCCTTAAGTTTATGAGTCTTTCCCTAAATATCCTTCGCATTTACTTCGGTTATGCTCCCCGGAAACTCCTTCGGTTTCCTCGTCTACCATGCTCGTTCCCTACTACACCTCACGACTTATTTCTACGCTTTTCCCCGACTTATTTCCACCGTTATTATTGCTTTTTCCTTGTTTCACCTTTCTAAAAACGAGACTTGTATGGTTTTGTCTAAACTTGGTTATTTCCGCATTTCAATTTGATCTCGTTCCAAGTTTTTCCCTTACACCGTACGAGTCTTTCACTAAATTTACTTCACATTTACATTTTGTTCTCGCTACCCGGAAATCCCATCCGGTTCCCGTCTACCTTGCTCGTGGCCTAGTGCATATTACCACTTATTTCTCGCCCTTTTTCTTACTTATTTTCCGACCTTATTATTGCTTTTCCCTTATTTCTCCTTTCGAAAACAAGACTTGTATGGTATTGTCCCGCATTTTAATTGGAACTTATTCCATGTTTTCCCCTTACGTTTATGAGTCTTTCCCTAAATATCCTTCGCATTTACTTCTGTTATGCTCCCCGGAAACTCCTTTGGTTTCCTCGTCTACCATGCTCGTTCCCTACTACACCTCACGACTTATTTCTACGCTTTTCCCCGACTTATTTCCAACGTTATTATTGCTTTTCCCTTATTTCACCTTTCTAAAAACGAGACTTGTATGGTTTTGTCTTAACTTGGTTATTTCCGCATTTCAATTTGATCTCGTTCCAAGTATTTTCCTTAAATTGTACGAGTCTTTCACTAAATTTACTTCACATTTACTTTTGGTTCTCGCTACTTGGAAACTCCCGCCGGTTCCCGTCTACCATGCTCGTGGCTTACCGCAAATTACCACTTATTTCTCGCCCTTTTTCCGACTTATTTTCCGACCTTATTATCGCTTTTCCCTTATTTCTCCTTGCCGAAAACAAGACTTGTATGGTATTGTCCCGCATTTCAATTGGAACTTCTTCCATGTTTTCCCCTTAAGTTTATGAGTCTTTCCCTAAATATCCTTCGCATTTACTTCGGTTATGCTCCCCGGAAACTCCTTCGGTTTCCTCGTCTACCATGTTCGTTCCCTACTACACCTCACGACTTATTTCTACGCTTTTCCTGACTTATTTCCACCGTTATTATTGCTTTTTCCTTGTTTCACCTTTCTAAAAACGAGACTTGTATGGTTTTGTCTAAACTTGGTTATTTCCGAATTTCAATTTGATCTCGTTCCAAGTTTTTCCCTTACACCGTACGAGTCTTTCACTAAATTTACTTCACATTTACATTTTGTTCTCGCTACCCGGAAATCCCATCCGGTTCCCGTCTACCTTGCTCGTGGCCTAGTGCATATTACCACTTATTTCTCGCCCTTTTTCTTACTTATTTTCCGACCTTATTATTGCTTTTCCCTTATTTCTCCTTTCCGAAAACAAGACTTGTATGGTATTGTCCCGCATTTTAATTGGAACTTATTCCATGTTTTCCCCTTACGTTTATGAGCCTTTCCCTAAATATCCTTCGCATTTACTTCGGTTATGCTCCCCGGAAACTCCTTTGGTTTCCCGTCTACCATGCTCGTTCCCTACTACACCTCACGACTTATTTCTACGCTTTTCCCCGACTTATTTCCAACGTTATTATTGCTTTTCCCTTATTTCACCTTTCTAAAAACGAGACTTGTATGGTTTTGTCTTAACTTGGTTATTTCCGCATTTCAATTTGATCTCGTTCCAAGTATTTTCCTTAAATTGTACGAGTCTTTCACTAAATTTACTTCACATTTACTTTTGGTTCTCGCTACCCGGAAACTCCCGCCGGTTCCCGTCTACCATGCTCGTGGCTTACCGCAAATTACCACTTATTTCTCGCCCTTTTTCTCGACTTATTTTCCGACCTTATTATCGCTTTTCCCTTATTTCTCCTTGCCGAAAACAAGACTTGTATGGTATTGTCCCGCATTTCAATTGGAACTTCTTCCATGTTTTCCCCTTAAGTTTATGAGTCTTTCCCTAAATATCCTTCGCATTTACTTCCGGTTATGCTCCCCGGAAACTCCTTCGGTTTCCTCGTCTACCATGCTCGTTCCCTACTACACCTCACGACTTATTTCTACGCTTTTCCCCGACTTATTTCCACCGTTATTATTGCTTTTTCCTTGTTTCACCTTTCTAAAAACGAGACTTGTATGGTTTTGTCTAAACTTGGTTATTTCCGCATTTCAATTTGATCTCGTTCCAAGTTTTTCCCTTACACCGTACGAGTCTTTCACTAAATTTACTTCACATTTACATTTTGTTCTCGCTACCCGGAAATCCCATCTCGGTTCCCGTCTACCTTGCTCGTGGCCTAGTGCATATTACCACTTATTTCTCGCCCTTTTTCTTACTTATTTTCCGACCTTATTATTGCTTTTCCCTTATTTCTCCTTTCGAAAACAAGACTTGTATGGTATTGTCCCGCATTTTAATTGGAACTTATTCCATGTTTTCCCCTTACGTTTATGAGCCTTTCCCTAAATATCCTTCGCATTTACTTCGGTTATGCTCCCCGGAAACTCCTTTGGTTTCCTCGTCTACCATGCTCGTTCCCTACTACACCTCACGACTAATTTCTACGCTTTTCCCCGACTTATTTCCAACGTTATTATTGCTTTTCCCTTATTTCACCTTTCTAAAAACGAGACTTGTATGGTTTTGTCTTAACTTGGTTATTTCCGCATTTCAATTTGATCTCGTTCCAAGTATTTTCCTTAAATTGTACGAGTCTTTCACTAAATTTACTTCACATTTACTTTTGGTTCTCGCTACCCGGAAACTCCCCGCCGGTTCCCGTCTACCATGCTCGTGGCTTACCGCAAATTACCACTTATTTCTCGCCCTTTTTCCTACTTATTTTCCGACCTTATTATCGCTTTTCCCTTATTTCTCCTTGCCGAAAACAAGACTTGTATGGTATTGTCCCGCATTTCAATTGGAACTTCTTCCATGTTTTCCCCTTAAGTTTATGAGTCTTTCCCTAAATATCCTTCGCATTTACTTCTGGTTATGCTCCCTGGAAACTCCTTCGGTTTCCTGTCTACCATGCTCGTTCCCTACTACACCTCACGACTTATTTCTATGCCCGTTATTATTGCTTTTCCCTTGTTTCACCTTTCTAAAAACGAGACTTGTATGGTTTTGTCTAAACTTGGTTATTTCCGCATTTCAATTTGATCTCGTTCCAAGTTTTTCCCTTACACTGTACGAGTCTTTCACTAAATTTACTTCACATTTACATTTTGTTCTCGCTACCCGGAAATCCCATCTGGTTCCCGTCTACCTTGCTCGTGGCCTAAGGCATATTACCACTTATTTCTCGCCCTTTTTCTTACTTATTTTCCGACCTTATTATTGCTTTTCCCTTATTTCTCCTTTCGAAAACAAGACTTGTATGGTATTGTCCCGCATTTTAATTGGAACTTATTCCATGTTTTCCCCTTACGTTTATGAGCCTTTCCCTAAATATCCTTCGCATTTACTTCGGTTATGCTCCCCGGAAACTCCTTTGGTTTCCTCGTCTACCATGCTCGTTCCCTACTACACCTCACGACTAATTTCTACGCTTTTCCCCGACTTATTTCCAACGTTATTATTGCTTTTCCCTTATTTCACCTTTCTAAAAACGAGACTTGTATGGTTTTGTCTTAACTTGGTTATTTCCGCATTTCAATTTGATCTCGTTCCAAGTATTTTCCTTAAATTGTACGAGTCTTTCACTAAATTTACTTCACATTTACTTTTGGTTCTCGCTACTTGGAAACTCCCCGCCGGTTCCCGTCTACCATGCTCGTGGCTTACCGCAAATTACCACTTATTTCTCGCCCTTTTTCTCGACTTATTTTCCGACCTTATTATCGCTTTTCCCTTATTTCTCCTTGCTGAAAACAAGACTTGTATGGTATTGTCCCGCATTTCAATTGGAACTTCTTCCATGTTTTCCCCTTAAGTTTATGAGTCTTTCCCTAAATATCCTTCGCATTTACTTCTGGTTATGCTCCCTGCAAACTCCTTCGGTTTCCTGTCTACCATGCTCGTTCCCTACTACACCTCACGACTTATTTCTACGCTTTTCCTGACTTATTTCCACCGTTATTATTGCTTTTTCCTTGTTTCACCTTTCTAAAAATGAGACTTGTATGGTTTTGTCTAAACTTGGTTATTTCCGAATTTCAATTTGATCTCGTTCCAAGTTTTTCCCTTACACTGTACGAGTCTTTCACTAAATTTACTTCACATTTACATTTTGTTCTCGCTACCCGGAAATCCCATCCGGTTCCCGTCTACCTTGCTCGTGGCCTAGTGCATATTACCACTTATTTCTTCGCCCTTTTTCTCACTTATTTTCCGACCTTATTATTGCTTTTCCCTTATTTCTCCTTTCCGAAAACAAGACTTGTATGGTATTGTCCCGCATTTTAATTGGAACTTATTCCATGTTTTCCCCTTACGTTTATGAGTCTTTCCCTAAATATCCTTCGCATTTACTTCGGTTATGCTCCCCGGAAACTCCTTTGGTTTCCTCGTCTACCATGCTCGTTCCCTACTACACCTCACGACTAATTTCTACGCTTTTCCCCGACTTATTTCCAACGTTATTATTGCTTTTCCCTTATTTCACCTTTCTAAAAACGAGACTTGTATGGGTTTGTCTTAACTTGGTTATTTCTGCATTTCAATTTGATCTCGTTCCAAGTATTTTCCTTAAATTGTACGAGTCTTTCACTAAATTTACTTCACATTTACTTTTGGTTCTGCTACCCGGAAACTCCCGCCGGTTCCCGTCTACCATGCTCGTGGCTTACCGCAAATTACCACTTATTTCTCGCCCTTTTTCTCGACTTATTTTCCGACCTTATTATTGCTTTTCCCTTATTTCTCCTTGCCGAAAACAAGACTTGTATGGTATTGTCCCGCATTTTAATTGGAACTTATTCCATGTTTTCCCCTTACGTTTATGAGTCTTTCCCTAAATATCCTTCGCATTTACTTCTCGGTTATGCTCCCCGGAAACTCCTTCGGTTTCCCGTCTACCATGCTCGTTCCCTACTACACCTCACGACTTATTTCTACGCTTTTCCCCGACTTATTTCCAACGTTATTATTGCTTTTCCCTTATTTCACCTTTCTAAAAACGAGACTTGTATGGTTTTGTCTTAACTTGGTTATTTCCGCATTTCAATTTGATCTCGTTCCAAGTATTTTCCTTAAATTGTACGACTCTTTCACTAAATTTACTTCACATTTACTTTTGGTTCTCGCTACCCGGAAACTCCCTCTGGTTCTCGTCTACCATGCTCGTGGCTTACTGCAAATTACCACTTATTTCTCGCCCTTTTTCTTACTTATTTTCCGACCTTATTATTGCTTTTCCCTTATTTCTCCTTTCTGAAAACAAGACTTGTATGGTATTGTCCCGCATTTTAATTGGAACTTATTCCATGTTTTCCCCTTACGTTTATGAGTCTTTCCCTAAATATCCTTCGCATTTACTTCTGGTTATGCTCCCTGGAAACTCCTTTGGTTTCCTGTCTACCATGCTCGTTCCCTACTACACCTCACGACTAATTTCTACGCTTTTCCTGACTTATTTCCAACGTTATTATTGCTTTTCCCTTATTTCACCTTTCTAAAAACGAGACTTGTATGGTTTTGTCTTAACTTGGTTATTTCCGCATTTCAATTTGATCTCGTTCCAAGTATTTTCCTTAAATTGTACGAGTCTTTCACTAAATTTACTTCACATTTACTTTTGGTTCTCGCTACTCGGAAACTCCCCGTCGGTTCCCGTCTACCATGCTCGTGGCTTACCGCAAATTACCACTTATTTCCTCGCCCTTTTTCTTACTTATTTTCCGACCTTATTATTGCTTTTCCCTTATTTCTCCTTGCCGAAAACAAGACTTGTATGGTATTGTCCCGCATTTTAATTGGAACTTATTCCATGTTTTCCCCTTACGTTTATGAGTCTTTCCCTAAATATCCTTCGCATTTACTTCGGTTATGCTCCCCGGAAACTCCTTTGGTTTCCTCGTCTACCATGCTCGTTCCCTACTACACCTCACGACTTATTTCTACGCTTTTCCCCGACTTATTTCCAACGTTATTATTGCTTTTCCCATATTTCACCTTTCTAAAAACGAGACTTGTATGGTTTTGTCTTAACTTGGTTATTTCCGCATTTCAATTTGATCTCGTTCCAAGTATTTTCCTTAAATTGTACGACTCTTTCACTAAATTTACTTCACATTTACTTTTGGTTCTCGCTACTCGGAAACTCCCCCGGTTCCTGTCTACCATGCTCGTGGCTTACTGCAAATTACCACTTATTTCTGCCCTTTTTCTTACTTATTTTCCGACCTTATTATCGCTTTTCCCTTATTTCTCCTTGCTGAAAACAAGACTTGTATGGTATTGTCCCGCATTTTAATTGGAACTTATTCCATGTTTTCCCCTTACGTTTATGAGCCTTTCCCTAAATATCCTTCGCATTTACTTCTGGTTATGCTCCCTGGAAACTCCTTTGGTTTCCTGTCTACCATGCTCGTTCCCTACTACACCTCACGACTTATTTCTACGCTTTTCCTGACTTATTTCCAACGTTATTATTGCTTTTCCCATATTTCACCTTTCTAAAAACGAGACTTGTATGGTTTTGTCTTAACTTGGTTATTTCCGCATTTCAATTTGATCTCGTTCCAAGTATTTTCCTTAAATTGTACGAGTCTTTCACTAAATTTACTTCACATTTACTTTTGGTTCTCGCTACCCGGAAATCCCGTCCGGTTCCCGTCTACCATGCAAGTGGCTTACCGCAAATTACCACTTATTTCTCGCCCTTTTTCTTACTTATTTTCCGACCTTATTATTGCTTTTCCCTTATTTCTCCTTTCGAAAACAAGACTTGTATGGTATTGTCCCGCATTTTAATTGGAACTTATTCCATGTTTTCCCCTTACGTTTATGAGTCTTTCCCTAAATATCCTTCGCATTTACTTCGGTTATGCTCCCCGGAAACTCCTTTGGTTTCCTCGTCTACCATGCTCGTTCCCTACTACACCTCACGACTAATTTCTACGCTTTTCCCCGACTTATTTCCAACGTTATTATTGCTTTTCCCTTATTTCACCTTTCTAAAAACGAGACTTGTATGGGTTTGTCTTAACTTGGTTATTTCTGCATTTCAATTTGATCTCGTTCCAAGTATTTTCCTTAAATTGTACGAGTCTTTCACTAAATTTACTTCACATTTACTTTTGGTTCTGCTACCTGGAAACTCCCCTCCGGTTCCCCGTCTACCATGCTCGTGGCTTACCTGCAAATTACCACTTATTTCCTCGCCCTTTTTCTGACTTATTTTCCGACCTTATTATTGCTTTTCCCTTATTTCTCCTTGCTGAAAACAAGACTTGTATGGTATTGTCCCGCATTTTAATTGGAACTTATTCCATGTTTTCCCCTTACGTTTATGAGCCTTTCCCTAAATATCCTTCGCATTTACTTCGGTTATGCTCCCCGGAAACTCCTTTGGTTTCCTGTCTACCATGCTCGTTCCCTACTACACCTCACGACTTATTTCTATGCTTTTCCTGACTTATTTCCAACGTTATTATTGCTTTTCCCATATTTCACCTTTCTAAAAACGAGACTTGTATGGTTTTGTCTTAACTTTGTTATTTCCGCATTTCAATTTGATCTCGTTCCAAGTATTTTCCTTAAATTGTACGACTCTTTCACTAAATTTACTTCACATTTACTTTTGGTTCTGCTACCTGGAAACTCCTGCTGGTTCCTGTCTACCATGCTCGTGGCTTACTGCAAATTACCACTTATTTCTGCCCTTTTTCTTACTTATTTTCCGACCTTATTATCGCTTTTCCCTTATTTCTCCTTGCTGAAAACAAGACTTGTATGGTATTGTCCCGCATTTTAATTGGAACTTATTCCATGTTTTCCCCTTACGTTTATGAGTCTTTCCCTAAATATCCTTCGCATTTACTTCTGGTTATGCTCCCTGGAAACTCCTTTGGTTTCCTGTCTACCATGCTCGTTCCCTACTACACCTCACGACTAATTTCTACGCTTTTCCTGACTTATTTCCAACGTTATTATTGCTTTTCCCTTATTTCACCTTTCTAAAAACGAGACTTGTATGGGTTTGTCTTAACTTGGTTATTTCTGCATTTCAATTTGATCTCGTTCCAAGTATTTTCCTTAAATTGTACGAGTCTTTCACTAAATTTACTTCACATTTACTTTTGGTTCTGCTACTCGGAAACTCCCGCCGGTTCCCGTCTACCATGCTCGTGGCTTACCGCAAATTACCACTTATTTCTCGCCCTTTTTCGACTTATTTTCCGACCTTATTATTGCTTTTCCCTTATTTCTCCTTGCTCGAAAACAAGACTTGTATGGTATTGTCCCGCATTTTAATTGGAACTTATTCCATGTTTTCCCCTTACGTTTATGAGCCTTTCCCTAAATATCCTTCGCATTTACTTCCGGTTATGCTCCTCGGAAACTCCTTTGGTTTCCTCGTCTACCATGCTCGTTCCCTACTACACCTCACGACTTATTTCTACGCTTTTCCTGACTTATTTCCAACGTTATTATTGCTTTTCCCATATTTCACCTTTCTAAAAACGAGACTTGTATGGTTTTGTCTTAACTTGGTTATTTCCGCATTTCAATTTGATCTCGTTCCAAGTATTTTCCTTAAATTGTACGACTCTTTCACTAAATTTACTTCACATTTACTTTTGGTTCTGCTACCTGGAAACTCCTGCTGGTTCCTGTCTACCATGCTCGTGGCTTACTGCAAATTACCACTTATTTCTGCCCTTTTTCTTACTTATTTTCCGACCTTATTATCGCTTTTCCCTTATTTCTCCTTGCTGAAAACAAGACTTGTATGGTATTGTCCCGCATTTTAATTGGAACTTATTCCATGTTTTCCCCTTACGTTTATGAGCCTTTCCCTAAATATCCTTCGCATTTACTTCGGTTATGCTCCCCGGAAACTCCTTTGGTTTCCTCGTCTACCATGCTCGTTCCCTACTACACCTCACGACTTATTTCTACGCTTTTCCTGACTTATTTCCAACGTTATTATTGCTTTTCCCATATTTCACCTTTCTAAAAACGAGACTTGTATGGTTTTGTCTTAACTTGGTTATTTCCGCATTTCAATTTGATCTCGTTCCAAGTATTTTCCTTAAATTGTACGACTCTTTCACTAAATTTACTTCACATTTACTTTTGGTTCTCGCTTACTCGGAAACTCCCCGCCGGTTCCTGTCTACCATGCAAGTGGCTTACTGCAAATTACCACTTATTTCTGCCCTTTTTCTTACTTATTTTCCGACCTTATTATCGCTTTTCCCTTATTTCTCCTTGCTGAAAACAAGACTTGTATGGTATTGTCCCGCATTTCAATTGGAACTTCTTCCATGTTTTCCCCTTACGTTTATGAGTCTTTCCCTAAATATCCTTCGCATTTACTTCTGGTTATGCTCCCTGGAAACTCCTTCGGTTTCCTGTCTACCATGCTCGTTCCCTACTACACCTCACGACTTATTTCTACGCCCGTTATTATTGCTTTTTCCTTGTTTCACCTTTCTAAAAACGAGACTTGTATGGTTTTGTCTAAACTTGGTTATTTCCGCATTTCAATTTGATCTCGTTCCAAGTTTTTCCCTTCAACTGTACGAGTCTTTCACTAAATTTACTTCACATTTACTTTTGGTTCTGCTACTTTGAAACCCAGTCTAGTTCCTGTCTACCATGCTCGTGGCCTAGTGCATATTAACACTTATTTCTGCCCTTTTTCTGACTTATTTTCTGACCTTATTATTGCTTTTCCCTTATTTCTCCTTTCGCAAAACAAGACTTGTATGGTATTGTCCCGCATTTTAATTGGAACTTATTCCATGTTTTCCCCTTACGTTTATGAGCCTTTCCCTAAATATCCTTCGCATTTACTTCCGGTTATGCTCCCCGGAAACTCCTTTGGTTTCCTCGTCTACCATGCTCGTTCCCTACTACACCTCACGACTTATTTCAACGCTTTTCCTGACTTATTTCCAACGTTATTATTGCTTTTCCCTTATTTCACCTTTCTAAAAACGAGACTTGTATGGTTTTGTCTAAACTTGGTTATTTCCGCATTTCAATTTGATCTCGTTCCAAGTTTTTCCCTTCAACTGTACGAGTCTTTCAGTAAATTTACTTCACATTTACTTTTGGTTCTGCTACTTGGAAACCCCGTCTAGTTCCTGTCTACCATGCTCGTGGCCTAGTGCATATTACCACTTATTTCTACCCTTTTTCTGACTTATTTTCCGACCTTATTATTGCTTTTCCCTTATTTCTCCTTTCGAAAAACAAGACTTGTATGGTATTGTCCCGCATTTTAATTGGAACTTATTCCATGTTTTCCCCTTACGTTTATGAGCCTTTCCCTAAATATCCTTCGCATTTACTTCGGTTATGCTCCCCGGAAACTCCTTTGGTTTCCTCGTCTACCATGCTCGTTCCCTACTACACCTCACGACTTATTTCAACGCTTTTCCCCGACTTATTTCCAACGTTATTATTGCTTTTCCCCTTATTTCACCTTTCTAAAAACGAGACTTGTATGGTTTTGTCTTAACTTGGTTATTTCCGCATTTCAATTTGATCTCGTTCCAAGTATTTTCCTTAAATTGTACGAGTCTTTCACTAAATTTACTTCTCATTTACTTTTGGTTCCCGCTACTTGGAAACTCCCGTCCGGTTCCCGTCTACCATGCTCGTGGCTTACCGGCAAATTACCACTTATTTCCGCCCTTTTTCGACTTATTTTCCGACCTTATTATCGCTTTTCCCTTATTTCTCCTTGCTGAAAACAAGACTTGTATGGTATTATCCCGCATTTCAATTGGAACTTCTTCCATGTTTTCCCCTTAAGTTTATGAGTCTTTCCCTAAATATCCTTCGCATTTACTTCTGGTTATGCTCCCTGGAAACTCCTTCGGTTTCCTGTCTACCATGCTCGTTCCCTACTACACCTCACGACTTATTTCTACACTTTTCCCCGACTTATTTCCACCGTTATTATTGCTTTTTCCTTGTTTCACCTTTCTAAAATCGAGACTTGTATGGTTTTGTCTAAACTTTGTTATTTCGCATTTCAATTTGATCTCGTTCCAAGTTTTTCCCTTCAACTGTACGAGTCTTTCACTAAATTTACTTCACATGTACTTTTGGTTCTGCTACTTGGAAACCCCGTCTAGTTCCTGTCTATCATGCTCGTGGCCTAGTGCATATTACCACTTATTTCTTCCCTTTTTCTGACTTATTTTCCGACCTTATTATTGCTTTTCCCTTATTTCTCCTTTCTGAAAACAAGACTTGTATGGTATTGTCCCGCATTTTAATTGGAACTTATTCCATGTTTTCCCCTTAAGTTTATGAGTCTTTCCCTAAATATCCTTCGCATTTACTTCGGTTATGCTCCCCGGAAACTCCTTCGGTTTCCTCGTCTACCATGCTCGTTCCCTACTACACCTCACGACTTATTTCTACGCTTTTCCCCGATTTATTTCCACCATTATTATTGCTTTTTCCTTGTTTCACCTTTCTAAAAACGAGACTTGTATGGTTTTGTATAAACTTGGTTATTTCCGCATTTCAATTTGATCTCGTTCCAAGTTTTTCCCTTACACTCGTACGAGTCTTTCACTAAATTTACTTCACATTTACATTTTGTTCTGCTACCTGGAAATCCCATCTGGTTCCTGTCTACCTTGCTCGTGGCCTAGTGCATATTACTACTTATTTCTGCCCTTTTTCTGACTTATTTTCCGACCTTATTATTACTTTTCCCTTATTTCTCCTTTCTGAAAACAAGACTTGTATGGTATTGTCCCGCATTTTAATTGAAACTTATTCCATGTTTTCCCCTTACGTTTATGAGTCTTTCCCTAAATATCCTTCACATTTACTTCCGGTTATGCTCCCTGGAAACTCCTTTGGTTTCCTGTCTACCATGCTCGTTCCCTACTACACCTCACGAATTATTTCTTCGCTTTTCCTGACTTATTTCCAACGTTATTATTGCTTTTCCCTTATTTCACCTTTCTAAAAATGAGACTTGTATGGCTTTGTTTAAACTTGGTTATTTCCGCATTTCAATTTGATCTCGTTCCAAGTATTTTCCTTAAATTGTACGAGTCTTTCACTAAATTTACTTCACATTTACTTTTGGTTCTCGCTACCTCGGAAACTCCCCGCCGGTTCCCGTCTACCACGCTCGTGGCTTACCGCAAATTACCACTTATTTCTCGCCCTTTTTCCGACTTATTTTCCGACCTTATTATTGCTTTTCCCTTATTTCTCCTTGCCGAAAACAAGACTTGTATGGTATTGTCCCGCATTTCAATTGGAACTTCTTCCATGTTTTCCCCTTAAGTTTATGAGTCTTTCCCTAAATATCCTTCGCATTTACTTCGGTTATGCTCCCCGGAAACTCCTTCGGTTTCCTCGTCTACCATGCTCGTTCCCTACTACACCTCACGACTTATTCCTACGCTTTTCCCCGACTTATTTCCGCCGTTATTATTGCTTTTTCCTTGTTTCACCTTTCTAAAAACGAGACTTGTATGGTTTTGTCTAAAATTGGTTATTTCCGCATTACAATTTGATCTCGTTCAAAGTTTTTCCCTTAAACTGTACGAGTCTTTCACTAAATTTACTTTACATTTACTTTTTGTTCTGCTACCTGGAAATCCCATATGGTTCCTGTCTACCTTGCTCGTGGCCTAGTGCCTATTACCACTTATTTCTGCCCTTTTTCTTACTTATTTTCCGACCTTATTATCGCTTTTCCCTTATTTCTCCTTGCTGAAAACAAGACTTGTATGGTATTGTCCCGCATTTCAATTGGAACTTCTTCCATGTTTTCCCCTTGCGTTTATGAGTCTTTCCCTAAATATCCTTCGCATTTACTTCTGGTTATGCTCCCTGGAAACTCCTTCGGTTTCCCGTCTACCATGCTCGTTCCCTACTACACCTCACGACTTATTTCTACGCCCGTTATTATTGCTTTTTCCTTGTTTCACCTTTCTAAAAACGAGACTTGTATGGTTTTGTCTAAACTTGGTTATTTCCGAATTTCAATATGATCTCGTTCCAAGTTTTTCCCTTAAACTGTACGAGTCTTTCACTAAATTTACTTCACATTTACTTTTGGTTCTGCTACTTGGGAAACTCCCCGCCGGTTCCCGTCTACCATGCTCGTGGCTTACCGCAAATTACCACTTATTTCGCCCTTTTTCTCGACTTATTTTCCGACCTTATTATCGCTTTTCCCTTATTTCTCCTTGCCGAAAACAAGACTTGTATGGTATTATCCCGCATTTCAATTGGAACTTCTTCCATGTTTTCCCCCTTAAGTTTATGAGTCTTTCCCTAAATATCCTTCGCATTTACTTCGGTTATGCTCCCCGGAAACTCCTTCGGTTTCCCGTCTACCATGCTCGTTCCCCTACTACACCTCACGACTTATTTCTACACTTTTCCTGACTTATTTCCACCGTTATTATTGCTTTTTCCTTGTTTCACCTTTCTAAAATCGAGACTTGTATGGTTTTGTCTAAACTTTGTTATTTCTGCATTTCAATTTGATCTCGTTCCAAGTTTTTCCCTTCAACTGTACGAGTCTTTCACTAAATTTACTTCACATGTACTTTTGGTTCTGCTACTTGGAAACCCCGTCTAGTTCCTGTCTATCATGCTCGTGGCCTAGTGCATATTACCACTTATTTCTGCCCTTTTTCTGACTTATTTTCCGACCTTATTATTGCTTTTCCCTTATTTCTCCTTTCCGAAAACAAGACTTGTATGGTATTGTCCCGCATTTTAATTGGAACTTATTCCATGTTTTCCCCTTTAAGTTTATGAGTCTTTCCCTAAATATCCTTCGCATTTACTTCTGGTTATGCTCCCTGGAAACTCCTTCGGTTTCCTGTCTACCATGCTCGTTCCCTACTACACCTCACGACTTATTTCTACGCTTTTCCTGATTTATTTCCACCATTATTATTGCTTTTTCCTTGTTTCACCTTTCTAAAAACGAGACTTGTATGGTTTTGTATAAACTTGGTTATTTCCGCATTTCAATTTGATCTCGTTCCAAGTTTTTCCCTTACTTACTGTACGAGTCTTTCACTAAATTTACTTCACATTTACATTTTGTTCGCCTACCTCGGAAATCCCATCCGGTTCCCCGTCTACCTTGCTCGTGGCCTAGTGCATATTACTACTTATTTCTCGCCCTTTTTCTCGACTTATTTTCCGACCTTATTATTACTTTTCCCTTATTTCTCCTTTCGAAAACAAGACTTGTATGGTATTGTCCCGCATTTTAATTGAAACTTATTCCATGTTTTCCCCTTACGTTTATGAGTCTTTCCCTAAATATCCTTCACATTTACTTCGGTTATGCTCCCCGGAAACTCCTTTGGTTTCACGTCTACCATGCTCGTTCCCTACTACACCTCACGAATTATTTCTTCGCTTTTCCTGACTTATTTCCAACGTTATTATTGCTTTTCCCTTATTTCACCTTTCTAAAAATGAGACTTGTATGGCTTTGTTTAAACTTGGTTATTTCCGCATTACAATTTGATCTCGTTCAAAGTTTTCCCCTTAAACCGTACGAGTCTTTCACTAAATTTACTTTACATTTACTTTTTGTTCTCGCTACCCGGAAATCCCATATGGTTCCCGTCTACCTTGCTCGTGGCCTAAAGGCTATTACCACTTATTTCTCGCCCTTTTTCTTACTTATTTTCCGACCTTATTATCGCTTTTCCCTTATTTCTCCTTGCCGAAAACAAGACTTGTATGGTATTGTCCCGCATTTCAATTGGAACTTCTTCCATGTTTTCCCCTTGCGTTTATGAGTCTTTCCCTAAATATCCTTCGCATTTACTTCAGTTATGCTCCCCGGAAACTCCTTCGGTTTCCTCGTCTACCATGCTCGTTCCCTACTACACCTCACGACTTATTTCTACGCCCGTTATTATTGCTTTTTCCTTGTTTCACCTTTCTAAAAACGAGACTTGTATGGTTTTGTCTAAACTTGGTTATTTCCGAATTTCAATATGATCTCGTTCCAAGTTTTTCCCTTAAACCGTACGAGTCTTTCACTAAATTTACTTCACATTTACTTTTGGTTCTCGCTTTTGAAACCCCGTCTAGTTCCTGTCTACCATGCTCGTGGCCTAGTGCATATTACCACTTATTTCTGCCCTTTTTCTAACTTATTTTCGGACCTTATTATTGCTTTTCCCTTATTTCTCCTTTCTGAAAACAAGACTTGTATGGTATTGTCCCGCATTTTAATTGGAACTTATTCCATGTTTTCCCCTTACGTTTATGAGCCTTTCCCTAAATATCCTTCGCATTTACTTCGGTTATGCTCCCCTGGAAACTCCTTTGGTTTCCTGTCTACCATGCTCGTTCCCTACTACACCTCACGAATTATTTCTTCTCTTTTCCTGACTTATTTCCAACGTTATTATTGCTTTTCCCTTATTTCACCTTTCTAAAAATGAGACTTGTATGGCTTTGTCTCAACTTAGTTATTTCCGCATTTCAATTTGATCTCGTTCCAAGTATTATCCTTAAATTGTACGAGTCTTTCACTAAATTTACTTCACATTTACTTTTGGCTCTGCTACTTGGAAACTCCTGCTGGTTCCTGTCTACCACGCTCGTGGCTTACTGCAAATTACCACTTATTTACTCGCCTTTTTCTCGACTTATTTTCCGACCTTATTATTGCTTTTCCCTTATTTCTCCTTGCCGAAAACAAGACTTGTATGGTATTGTCCCGCATTTCAATTGGAACTTCTTCCATGTTTTCCCCTTAAGTTTATGAGTCTTTCCCTAAATATCCTTCGCATTTACTTGGTTATGCTCCTGGAAACTCCTTTGGTTTCCTGTCTACCATGCTCGTTCCCTACTACACCTCACGACTTATTCCTACGCTTTTCCTGACTTATTTCCGCCGTTATTATTGCTTTTTACTTGTTTCACCTTTCTAAAAATGAGACTTGTATGGTTTTGTCTAAACTTGGTTATTTCCGCATTACAATTTGATCTAGTTCAAAGTTTTTCCCTTAAACTGTACGAGTCTTTCACTAAATTTACATCACATTTACTTTTTGTTACTCTACACCGGAAATCCCATATGGTTCCACGTCTACCTTGCTCGTGGCCTAGTGCCTATTACCACTTATTTCTGCCCTTTTTCTTACTTATTTTCCGACCTTATTATCGCTTTTCCCTTATTTCTCCTTTCGAAAACAAGACTTGTATGGTATTGTCCCGCATTTCAATTGGAACTTCTTCCATGTTTTCCCCTTACGTTTATGAGTCTTTCCCTAAATATCCTTCGCATTTACTTCCGGTTATGCTCCCCGGAAACTCCTTCGGTTTCACGATACACCATGCTCGTTCCCTACTACACCTCACGACTTATTTCTACGCCCGTTACGTTATAATTGCTTTTTCCTTGTTTCACCTTTCTAAAAACGAGACTTGTATGGTTTTGTCTAAACTTGGTTATTTCCGCATTTCAATTTGATCTCGTTCCAAGTTTTTCCCTTACACGTACGAGTCTTTCACTAAATTTACTTGCACATTTACATTTTGTTCTCGCTTACCTCGAAATCCCATCTCGTTCCCGTCTACCTTGCTCGTGGCCCAGTGCATATTACCACTTATTTCTCGCCCTTTTTCTTACTTATTTTCCGACCTTATTATTGCTTTTCCCTTATTTCTCCTTTCGAAAAACAAGACTTGTATGGTATTGTCCCGCATTTTAATTGGAACTTATTCCATGTTTTCCCTTACGTTTATGAGCCTTTCCCTAAATATCCTTCGCATTTACTTCTGGTTATGCTCCCTGGAAACTCCTTTGGTTTCCTGTCTACCATGCTCGTTCCCTACTACACCTCACGAATTATTTCTTCTCTTTTCCTGACTTATTTCCAACGTTATTATTGCTTTTCCCTTATTTCACCTTTCTAAAAATGAGACTTGTATGGCTTTGTCTCAACTTAGTTATTTCCGCATTTCAATTTGATCTCGTTCCAAGTATTATCCTTAAATTGTACGAGTCTTTCACTAAATTTACTTCACAATTACTTTTGGTTCTGCTACTTGGAAACTCCTGCTGGTTCCTGTCTACCACGCTCGTGGCTTACTGCAAATTACCACTTATTTCTGCCCTTTTTCTGACTTATTTTCCGACCTTATTATTGCTTTTCCCTTATTTCTCCTTGCTGAAAACAAGACTTGTATGGTATTGTCCCGCATTTCAATTGGAACTTCTTCCATGTTTTCCCCTTAAGTTTATGAGTCTTTTCCCTAAATATCCTTCGCATTTACTTCGGTTATGCTCCCCGGAAACTCCTTCGGTTTCATCGTCTACCATGCTCGTTCCCTACTACACCTCACGACTTATTCCTACGCTTTTCCCGACTTATTTCCGCCGTTATTATTGCTTTTTCCTTGTTTCACCTTTCTAAAAATGAGACTTGTATGGTTTTGTCTAAACTTGGTTATTTCCGCATTACAATTTGATCTCGTTCAAAGTTTTTCCCTTAAACGTACGAGTCTTTCACTAAATTTACATCACATTTACTTTTTGTTATCGCTACACGGAAATCCCATATGGTTCCTGTCTACCTTGCTCGTGGCCTAGTGCCTATTACCACTTATTTCCTCGCCCTTTTTCTTACTTATTTTCCGACCTTATTATCGCTTTTCCCTTTATTTCTCCTTGCGAAAACAAGACTTGTATGGTATTGTCCCGCATTTCAATTGGAACTTCTTCCATATTTTCCCCTTACGTTTATGAGTCTTTCCCTAAATATCCTTCGCATTTACTTCGGGTTATGCTCCCCGGAAACTCCTTCGGTTTCCTCGTCCACCATGCTCGTTCCCTACTACACCTCACGACTTATTTCTACGCCCGTTATTATTGCTTTTTCCTTGTTTCACCTTTCTAAAAACGAGACTTGTATGGTTTTGTCTAAACTTGGTTATTTCCGCATTTCAATTTGATCTCGTTCCAAGTTTTTCCCTTACATCGTATGAGTCTTTCACTAAATTTACTGGCACATTTACATTTTGTTACGCTACCTCGAAATCCCATCTGGTTCCCGTCTACCTTGCTCGTGGCCTAGTGCATATTACCACTTATTTTTCGCCCTTTTTCTTACTTATTTTTAGACCTTATTATTGCTTTTCCCTTATTTCTCCTTTACGAAAACAAGACTTGTATGGTATTGTCCCGCATTTTAATTGGAACTTATTCCATGTTTTCCCCTTACGTTTGGGAGCCTTTCCCTAAATATCCTTCGCATTTACTTCGGTTATGCTCCCTGGAAACTCCTTTGGTTTCTTGTCTACCATGCTCGTTCCCTACTACACCTCACGAATTATTTCTTTTCTTTACCTGACTTATTTCCAACGTTATTATTGCTTTTCCCTTATTTCACCTTTCTAAAAATGAGACTTGTATGGCTTTGTCTCAACTTGGTTATTTCCGCATTTCAATTTGATCTCGTTCCAAGTATTATCCTTAAATTGTACGAGTCTTTCACTAAATTTACTTCACATTTACTTTTGGTTCTACTACTCGGAAACCGCTCTCGGTTCCCGTCTACCACGCTCGTGGCTTACCGCAAATTACCACTTATTTCCTCGCCCTTTTTCTCGACTTATTTTCCGACCTTATTATTGCTTTTCCCTTATTTCTCCTTGCCGAAAACAAGACTTGTATGGTATTGTCCCGCATTTCAATTGGAACTTCTTCCATATTTTCCCCTTAAGTTTATGAGTCTTTCCCTAAATATCCTTCGCATTTACTTCTGGTTATGCTCCCTGGAAACTCCTTCGGTTTCCCGTCTACCATGCTCGTTCCCTACTACACCTCACGACTTATTCCTACGCTTTTCCCCGACTTATTTCCGCCGTTATTATTGCTTTTTCCTTGTTTCACCTTTCTAAAAACGAGACTTGTATGGTTTTGTGTAAACTTGGTTATTTCCGCATTACAATTTGATCTCGTTCAAAGTTTTTCCCTTAAACTGTACGAGTCTTTCACTAAATTTACATCACATTTACTTTTTGTTCTGCTACCTGGAAATCCCATATGGTTCCTGTCTACCTTGCTCGTGGCCTAGTGCCTATTACCACTTATTTCCGCCCTTTTTCTTACTTATTTTCCGACCTTATTATCGCTTTTCCCTTATTTCTCCTTGCCGAAAACAAGACTTGTATGGTATTGTCCCGCATTTCAATTGGAACTTCTTCCATGTTTTCCCCTTACGTTTATGAGTCTTTCCCTAAATATCCTTCGCATTTACTTCGGTTATGCTCCCCGGAAACTCCTTTGGTTTCCTCGTCTACCATGCTCGTTCCCTACTACACCTCACGACTTATTTCAACGCTTTTCCTGACTTATTTCCAACGTTATTATTGCTTTTCCCTTATTTCACCTTTCTAAAAACGAGACTTGTATGGTTTTGTCTTAACTTGGTTATTTCCGCATTTTAATTTGATCTCGATCCAAGTATTTTCCTTAAATTGTACGAGTCTTTCACTAAATTTTCTTCACATTTACTTTTGGTTCTCCGCTACTTGGAAACTCCCCGCCGGTTCCCCGTCTACCATGCTCGTGGCTTACCGCAAATTACCACTTATTTCTGCCCTTTTTCTGACTTATTTTCCGACCTTATTATCGCTTTTCCCTTATTTCTCCTTGCTGAAAACAAGACTTGTATGGTATTGTCCCGCACTTCAATTGGAACTTATTCCATGTTTTCCACTTACATTTATGAGTCTTTCACTAAGTATCCTTCGCATTTACTTCTGGTTATGCTCCCTGGAAACTCCTTCGGTTTCCTGTCTACCATGATCGTTCCCTACTACACCTCACGACTTATTTCAACGCTTTTCCTGACTTATTTCCAACGTTATTATTGCTTTTCCCTTATTTCACCTTTCTAAAAACGAGACTTGTATGGTTTTGTCTTAACTTGGTTATTTCCGCATTTCAATTTGATCTCGTTCCAAGTATTTTCCTTAAATTGTACGAGTCTTTCACTAAATTTACTTCACATTTACTTTTGGTTCTCGCTACTTGGAAACTCCCCGCCGGTTCCTCTCTACCATGCTCGTGGCTTACCGCAAATTACCACTTATTTCCGCCCTTTTTCGACTTATTTTCCGACCTTATTATCGCTTTTCCCTTATTTCTCCTTGCTGAAAACAAGACTTGTATGGTATTGTCCCGCATTTTAATTGGAACTTATTCCATGTTTTCCCCTTAAGTTTATGAGTCTTTCCCTAAATATCCTTCGCATTTACTTCGGTTATGCTCCCCGGAAACTCCTTCGGTTTCCCCTGTCTACCATGCTCGTTCCCTACTACACCTCACGACTTATTTCTACGCTTTTCCCCGACTTATTTCCACCGTTATTATTGCTTTTTCCTTGTTTCACCTTTCTAAAAACGAGACTTGTATGGTTTTGTCTAAACTTGGTTATTTCCGCATTTCAATTTGATCTCGTTCCAAGTTTTTCCCTTCAACTGTACGAGTCTTTCACTAAATTTACTTCACATTTACCTTTGGTTCTCGCTACTTGGAAACCCCGTCTAGTTCCCCGTCTACCATGCTCGTGGCCTAGGCATATTACCACTTATTTCCTCGCCCTTTTTCCGACTTATTTTCCGACCTTATTATTGCTTTTCCCTTATTTCTCCTTTCGAAAACAAGACTTGTATGGTATTGTCCCGCATTTTAATTGGAACTTATTCCATGTTTTCCCCTTACGTTTATGAGCCTTTCCCTAAATATCCTTCGCATTTACTTCGGTTATGCTCCCCGGAAACTCCTTTGGTTTCCTCGTCTACCATGCTCGTTCCCTACTACACCTCACGAATTATTTCTTCACTTTTCCCCGACTTATTTCCAACGTTATTATCGCTTTTCCCTTATTTCACCTTTCTAAAAATGAGACTTGTATGGCTTTGTATAAACTTGGTTATTTCCGCATTTCAATTTGATCTCGTTCCAAGTATTATCCTTAAATTGTACGAGTCTTTCACTAAATTTACTTCACATTTACTTTTGGTTCTACTACCTGGAAACTCCCCGCCGGTTCCCGTCTACCACGCTCGTGGCTTACCGCAAATTACCACTTATTTCCTCGCCCTTTTTCTCGACTTATTTTCCGACCTTATTATTGCTTTTCCCCTATTTCTCCTTGCCGAAAACAAGACTTGTATGGTATTGTCCCGCATTTCAATTGGAACTTCTTCCATGTTTTCCCCTTAAGTTTATGAGTCTTTCCCTAAATATCCTTCGCATTTACTTCGGTTATGCTCCCCGGAAACTCCTTCGCTTCCGTCTACCATGCTCGTTCCCTACTACACCTCACGACTTATTCCTACGCTTTTCCCCGACTTATTTCCGCCGTTATTATTGCTTTTTCCTTGTTTCACCTTTCTAAAAACGAGACTTGTATGGTTTTGTCTAAACTTGGTTATTTCCGCATTACAATTTGATCTCTTTCAAAGTTTTTCCCTTAAACTGTACGAGTCTTTCACTAAATTTACTTCACATTTACTTTTTATTCTGCTACCTGGAAATCCCATATGGTTCCTGTCTACCTTGCTCGTGGCCTAGTGCCTATTACCACTTATTTCGCCCTTCCTTTTTCTTACTTATTTTCCGACCTTATTATCGCTTTTCCCTTATTTCTCCTTGCCGAAAACAAGACTTGTATGGTATTGTCCCGCATTTCAATTGGAACTTCCTTCCATGTTTTCCCCTTACGTTTATGAGTCTTTCCCTAAATATCCTTCGCATTTACTTCGGTTATGCTCCCCGGAAACTCCTTCGGTTTCCTCGTCTACCATGCTCGTTCCCTACTACACTGCCTCACGACTCTATTTCTACGCCCGTTATTATTGCTTTTTCCTTGTTTCACCTTTCTAAAAACGAGACTTGTATGGTTTTGTCTAAACTTGGTTATTTCCGCATTTCAATTTGATCTCGTTCCAAGTTTTTCCCCTTACACCGTACGAGTCTTTCACTAAATTTATCGCACATTTACATTTTGTTCTCGCTACCCGGAAATCCCATCCGGTTCCCCGTCTACCTTGCTCGTGGCCTAGTGCATATTACCACTTATTTCTACCCTTTTTCTTACTTATTTTCCGACCTTATTATTGCTTTTCCCTTATTTCTCCTTGCCGAAAAACAAGACTTGTATGGTATTGTCCCGCATTTCAATTGGAACTTCTTCCATGTTTTCCCCTTAAGTTTATGAGTCTTTCCCTAAATATCCTTTGCATTTACTTCTGGTTATGCTCCCTAAAACTCCTTCGGTTTCCGTCTACCATGCTCGTTCCCTACTACACGTCACGACTTATTCCTACGCTTTTTCCCGACTTATTTCCGCCATTATTATTGCTTTTTCCTTGTTTCACCTTTCTAAAAAACGAGACTTGTATGGTTTTGTCCAAAACTTGGTTATTTCCGCATTTCAATTTGAACTCGTTCTAAGTTTTCCCCTTAAACCGTAGGAGTCTTTCACTAAATTTACTTCACATTTACTTTTGGTTCGCTACCCGGAAACCGCTTCGGTTCCTCTCTACCATGCTCGTAGCCTACCGCATATTACCACTTATTTCTCGCCCTTTTTCCGACTTATTTTCCGCCCTTATTATTGCTTTTCCCTTTATTTCTCTTTTCGAAAACAAGGTTTGTATGGTATTGTCTAAACTTGATTCTTTCCGCATTTCAATTGGAACTTATTCCATGTTTTCCCCTTAAGTTTATGAGTCTTTCCCTAAATATCCTTCGCATTTACTTCGGTTATGCCCCCGGAAACTCCTTCGGTTTCCTGTCTACCATGCTCGTTCCGTACTACACCTCACGACTTATTTCCTACTCTTTTCCTGACTTATTTCCGCCGTTATTATTGCTTTTTCCTTGTTTCACCTTTCTAAAAACGAGACTTGTATGGTTTTGTCTAAACTTGGTTATTTCCGCATTTCAATTTGATCTCGTTCCAAGTTTTTCCCTTCAACTATACGAGTCTTTCACTAAATTTACTTCACATTTACTTTTGGTTCTGCTACTTGGAAACCCCGTCTAGTTCCTGTCTACCATGCTCGTGGCCTAGTGCATATTACCACTTATTTCTGCCCTTTTTCTGACTTATTTTCCGACCTTATTATTGCTTTTCCCTTATTTCTCCTTTCTGAAAACAAGACTTGTATGGTATTGTCCCGCATTTTAATTGGAACTTATTCCATGTTTTCCCCTTACGTTTATGAGCCTTTCCCTAAATATCCTTCGCATTTACTTCTGGTTATGCTCCCTGGAAACTCCTTTGGTTTCCTGTCTACCATGCTCGTTCCCTACTACACCTCACGAATTATTTCTTCGCTTTTCCTGACTTATTTCCAACGTTATTATTGCTTTTCCCTTATTTCACCTTTCTAAAAATGAGACTTGTATGGCTTGGTCTAAACTTGGTTATTTCCGCATTTCAATTTGATCTCGTTCCAAGTATTTTCCTTAAATTGTACGAGTCTTTCACTAAATTTACTTCACATTTACTATTGGTTCTGCTACTTGGAAACTCCCCGCCGGTTCCCGTCTACCATGCTCGTGGCTTACCGCAAATTACCACTTATTTCCTCGCCTTTTTCGACTTATTTTCCGACCTTATTATCGCTTTTCCCTTATTTCTCCTTGCCGAAAACAAGACTTGTATGGTATTGTCCCGCATTTCAATTGGAACTTCTTCCATGTTTTCCCCTTAAGTTTATGAGTCTTTCCCTAAATATCCTTCGCATTTACTGTGATGCTCCCGGAAACTCCTTCGGTTTCCCGTCTACCATGCTCGTTCCCTACTACACCTCACGACTTATTCCTACGCTTTTCCTGACTTATTTCCGCCGTTATTATTGCTTTTTCCTTGTTTCACCTTTCTAAAAACGAGACTTGTATGGTTTTGTCTAAACTTGGTTATTTCCGCATTACAATTTGATCTCGTTCAAAGTTTTTCCCTTAAACTGTACGAGTCTTTCACTAAATTTACTTCACATTTACTTTTTGTTCTGCTACCTGGAAATCCCATATGGTTCCTGTCTACCTTGCTCGTGGCCTAAGTGCCTATTACCACTTATTTCCTGCCCTTTTCTCCGACTTATTTTCCGACCTTATTATCGCTTTTCCCTTTATTTCTCCTTGCCGAAAACAAGACTTGTATGGTATTGTCCCGCATTTCAATTGGAACTTCTTCCATGTTTTCCCCTTAAGTTTATGAGTCTTTCCCTAAATATCCTTCGCATTTACTGTTATGCTCCCTGGAAACTCCTTCGGTTTCCTGTCTACCATGCTCGTTCCCTACTACACCTCACGACTTATTCCTACGCTTTTCCTGACTTATTTCCGCCGTTATTATTGCTTTTTCCTTGTTTCACCTTTCTAAAAACGAGACTTGTATGGTTTTGTCTAAACTTGGTTATTTCCGCATTACAATTTGATCTCGTTCAAAGTTTTTCCCTTAAAACTGTACGAGTCTTTCACTAAATTTACTTCACATTTACTTTTTGTTCTGCTACCTGGAAATCCCATATGGTTCCTGTCTACCTTGCTCGTGGCCTAGTGCCTATTACCACTTATTTCTGCCCTTTTTCTTACTTATTTTCCGACCTTATTATCGCTTTTCCCTTATTTCTCCTTGCTGAAAACAAGACTTGTATGGTATTGTCCCGCATTTCAATTGGAACTTCTTCCATGTTTTCCCCTTACGTTTATGAGTCTTTCCCCAAATATCCTTCGCATTTACTCGTTATGCTCCCTGGGAAACCTTTTGGTTTCTCGTCTACCATGCTCGTTCCCTACTACACCTCACGACTTATTTCTACCCTTTTCCCCGACTTATTTCCGCCTTTATTATTGCTTTTTCCTTGTTTCACCTTTCTAAAACGAGAATTGTATGGTTTTGGCTAAACTTGGTTATTTCCGCATTTCAATTTGATCTCGTTCCAAGTATTTTCCTTAAATTGTACGAGTCTTTCACTAAATTTACTTCACATTTACTTTTGGTCTCGCTTCCGGAAACTCCCCGCCGGTTCCCCGTCTACCACGCTCGTGGCTTCGCAAATTACCACTTATTTGCCCCTTTTCCGACTTATTTTCCGACCTTATTATTGCTTTTCCCTTATTTCTCTTTTTCTCGAAAACAAGGTTTGTATGGTATTGTCTAAACTTGATTCTTTCCGCATTTCAATTGGAACTTATTCCATGTTTTCCCCTTAAGTTTATGAGTCTTTCCCTCAAATATCCTTCGCAT
The DNA here is from genome assembly GCA_030674075.2 of Linum usitatissimum. Classification (NCBI taxonomy): domain Eukaryota; kingdom Viridiplantae; phylum Streptophyta; class Magnoliopsida; order Malpighiales; family Linaceae; genus Linum; species Linum usitatissimum. Next base: position 2,471 of record JAUJYP020000297.1, on the reverse strand, counting down.
TTACTGTTATGCTCCCCGGAAACTCCTTCGGTTTCCCGTCCACCATGCTCGTTCCCTACTACACCTGGACTTATTCCTACTCTTTTCCCGACTTATTTCCGCCGTTATTATTGCTTTTTCCTTTGTTTCACCTTTCTAAAAACGAGGCTTGTATGGTTTTATCTAAACTTGGTTATTTCCGCATTACAATTTGATCTCGTTCAAAGTTTTTCCCTTAAACTGTACGAGTCTTTCACTAAATTTACTTCACATTTACTTTTTGTTCTGCTACCTGGAAATCCCATATGGTTCCTGTCTACCATGCTCGTGGCTTACTGCAAATTACCACTTATTTCCTCGCCCTTTTTCCCGACTTATTTTCCACCTTATTATTGCTTTTCCCTTATTTCTCCTTGCTGAAAACAAGACTTGTATGGTATTGTCCCGCATTTCAATTGGAAGTTCTTCCATGTTTTCCCTTAAGTTTATGAGTCTTTCCCTAAATATCCTTCGCATTTACTGTTATGCTCCCCCGGAAACTCCCTTCGCCTCCCCGTCCCTACCATGCTCGTTCCCTACTACACCTCACGACTTATTTCTACCCTTTTCCCCGACTTATTTCAGACTTTATTTATTATTGCTTTTCCTTGTTTCACCTTTCTAAAAACGAGAATTGTATGGTTTTGGCGGTTTTGGCTAAACTTTGGTGGTTATTTCCGCATTTCAATTTGATCTCGTTCCAAGTATTTTCCTAAGACTAAATTGTACGAGTCTTTCCCTAGAATTTACTTCACATTTACTTTTAGCTGCTGGCTACACCCGGAAACTCGCAGTTCCCCGCCACCACCCTGGCTCACCCACGCCGCTCTTGCCAAATTACCACTTATTTCCGCCCTTTTCCGACTTATTTTCCGACCTTATTATCTTTTCCTTATTTCTCTTTTCTGAAAACAAGGTTTGTAGGGTATTGTCTAAACTTGATTGTTTCGCATTTCAATTGGAACTTATTCCATGTTTTCCCTTAAGTTTACGAGTCTTTCCCTAAATATCCTTCGCATTTACTCTCGTTATGCTCCCCGGAAACTCCTTCGGTTTCTTGTCTACCATGCTCGTTCCCTACTACACCTCACGACTTATTCCTACTCTTTTCCCCAACTTATTTCCGCCGTTATTATTGCTTTTTCCTTGTTTCACCTTTCTAAAACGAGACTTGTATGGTTTTATCTAAACTTGGTTATTTCCGCATTACAATTTGATCTCGTTCCAAGTTTTTCCCTTAAACCGTACGAGTCTTTCACTAAATTTACTTCACATTTACATTTTGTTCTAGCTACCCGGAAATCCCTTATGGTTCCTGGCTTCACCATGCTCGTGGCTTCTTGCAAATTACCACTTATTTAGCCCTTTTTCGACTTATTTTCCGACCTTATTATTGCTTTTTCCCTTATTTCTCCTTGCTGAAAACAAGACTTGTATGGTATTGTCCCGCATTTCAATTGGAACTTCTTCCATGTTTTCCCCTTAAGTTTATGAGTCTTTCCCTAAATATCCTTCGCATTTACTCGGTTACGTCTCCTGAAACTCCTTCGGTTTCCTCGTCTACCATGCTCGTTACCTACTACACCTCATGACTTATTTCTACCCTTTTCCTACACTTATTTCCGCCTTTATTATTGCTTTTTCCTTGTTTCACCTTTCTAAAAACGAGAATTGTATGGTTTTGGCTAAACATGGTTATTTCCGCGCATTTCAATTTGATCTCGTTCAAAATTTTTCCTTTAAACTCGTACGAGTCTTTCACTAAATTTACTTCACATTTACTTTTGGTTTACGCTACTTGGAAACCCCCCGTCTAGTTCCCGTCTACCATGCTCGTGGCCTAAGGCATATTACCACTTATTTCTCGCCCTTTCTCGACTTATTTTCCAACCTTATTATTGCTTTTCCCTTATTTCTCCTTTTGAAAACAAGACTTGTATGGGTACCGCTCCCGCATTTCAATTGGAACTTATTCCATGTTTTCCTCTTAAGTTTATGAGTCTTTCACTAAATATCCTTCGCATTTACTGTTATTCTCCCGGAAACTTCCTTGAATTCTCGTCTACCATGCTCGTTCCCTACTACACCTCACGACTATTCCTACGCTTTTCCCGACTTATTTCCGCCGTTATTATTGATTGCTTTCTCTTGTTTCACCTTTTATTCAAAACGAGACTTGTATGGTTTGTCCAAACTTGGTTATTTCCGCATTTCAATTTGAACTTGTTCTAAGTTTTCCCCTTAAACTAGTAGAGTCTTTCACTAAATTTACTTCACATTTACTTTTGGTTCTCCTACTCGAAACCCTCGTCCGTTCCTCTCTACCATGCTCTCGTAGCCTACCTTGCATATTACCACTTATTTCTGCCCTTTTTTCCGACTTATTTTCCGCACTTATTATTGCTTTCTTCCCTTATTTCTCTTTTCCGAAAACAAGGTTTGTATGGTATTGT
>JAUJYP020000296.1:80000-82500 GCA_030674075.2 Linum usitatissimum | reverse complement strand
CATATGCGCAAAAATGCGCGAAAATGCGCACCAGGGTGCACACCCTTGCGAGAAAATGCACACCCATGCGCAAAAATGCGAGAAAATGCGCACCAGGGGGCACACCCATGCGCAAAAATGCGAGAAAATGCGCACCAGGGGCACACATATGCGCAAAAATGCGCGAAAATGCGCACCAGGGTGCACACCCGTGCGAGAAAATGCGAGAAAATGCGCACCAGGGGCACACCCATGCGCAAAAATGCGAGAAAATGCGCACCAGGGTGCGATTTTGGCACACCCTTGCGCAAAAATGCGCGAAAATGCGCAGCAGGGTGCACACCCGTGCACAAAAATGCGAGATAATGCGCACCAGGGGCACACCCGTGCGCAAAAATGCGAGAAAATGCGCACTGGGGGCACACCCGTGCGCAAAAATGCGCGAAAATGCGCGCCAGGGGCACCCATATGCGCAAAAATGCGCGAAAATGCGCGCCAGGGTGCACGCCCATGCGCAAAAATGCGAGAAAATGCGCACCACAGTGCGATTTTGGCACACCCTTGCGCAAAAATGCGAGAAAATGCGCACCAGGAGCACACATATGCGCGAAAATGCGCGCCAGGGTGCGCACCCATGCGCAAAAACGCGAGAAAATGCGAGAAAATGCGCGCCAGGGTGCGATTTTGGCACACCCTTGCGCAAAAATTCGAGAAAATGCGCTCCAGGGGCACACATATGCGCAAAAATGCGCGAAAATGCGCACCAGGGTGCACACCCGTGCGAGAAAATGCACACCCATGCGCAAAAATGCGAGACAATGCGCACCAGGGGCACACCCTTGCGCAAAAATTCGAGAAAATGCGCACCAGGGGCACACATATGCGCAAAAATGCGCGAAAATGCGCACCAGGGTGCACACCCTTGCGAGAAAATGCACACCCATGCGCAAAAATGCGAGAAAATGCGCACCAGGGGGCACACCCATGCGCAAAAATGCGAGAAAATGCGCACCAGGGGCACACATATGCGCAAAAATGCGCGAAAATGCGCACCAGGGTGCACACCCGTGCGAGAAAATGCGAGAAAATGCGCACCAGGGGCACACCCATGCGCAAAAATGCGAGAAAATGCGCACCAGGGTGCGATTTTGGCACACCCTTGCGCAAAAATGCGCGAAAATGCGCAGCAGGGTGCACACCCGTGCACAAAAATGCGAGATAATGCGCACCAGGGGCACACCCGTGCGCAAAAATGCGAGAAAATGCGCACTGGGGCACATCCGTGCGCAAAAATGCGAGAAAATGCGCGCCAGGGGCACCCATATGCGCAAAAATGCGCGAAAATGCGCGCCAGGGTGCACGCCCATGCGCAAAAATGCGAGAAAATGCGCACCACAGTGCGATTTTGGCACACCCTTGCGCAAAAATGCGAGAAAATGCGCACCAGGAGCACACATATGCGCGAAAATGCGCGCCAGGGTGCACACCCATGCGCAAAAACGCGAGAAAATGCGAGAAAATGCGCGCCAGGGTGCGATTTTGGCACACCCTTGCGCAAAAATTCGAGAAAATGCGCTCCAGGGGCACACATATGCGCAAAAATGCGCGAAAATGCGCACCAGGGTGCACACCCGTGCGAGAAAATGCACACCCATGCGCAAAAATGCGAGACAATGCGCACCAGGGGCACACCCTTGCGCAAAAATTCGAGAAAATGCGCACCAGGGGCACACATATGCGCAAAAATGCGCGAAAATGCGCACCAGGGTGCACACCCTTGCGAGAAAATGCACACCCATGCGCAAAAATGCGAGAAAATGCGCACCAGGGGGCACACCCATGCGCAAAAATGCGAGAAAATGCGCACCAGGGGCACACATATGCGCAAAAATGCGCGAAAATGCGCACCAGGGTGCACACCCGTGCGAGAAAATGCGAGAAAATGCGCACCAGGGGCACACCCATGCGCAAAAATGCGAGAAAATGCGCACCAGGGTGCGATTTTGGCACACCCTTGCGCAAAAATGCGCGAAAATGCGCAGCAGGGTGCACACCCGTGCACAAAAATGCGAGATAATGCGCACCAGGGGCACACCCGTGCGCAAAAATGCGAGAAAATGCGCACTGGGGGCACACCCGTGCGCAAAAATGCGCGAAAATGCGCAGCAGGGGCACACCCGATGCGCAAAAATGCGCACCAGTGTGCGATTTTGGCACACCAAAATATGGACCCTCGATAAATTTTAAAATCTACTCGAGCAAATTCAAAAGTGCTTGCCATTATATCTCAGGGATATCATAAGGTACCCTCATACCAAGTTTGACAAAGTTTGGACTTGTATTTTTTTTTATTACGATTTTTTGAAGTTTTTTCATTAAAAAAATCGTATTAAATAAAATAAAATTCCAAAAATTATAAAATTTGGTTTCCCACATTGTTATATTTCTTACAACATCTGTGCGAAATCTCAGGTCAAAAATCGTTAAGATGACGAGTTTAGAGGGGGGTGTGACTCCTCGG